>JBCEWB010697689.1:0-12931 GCA_039654565.1 Peronia peronii | reverse complement strand
GAGGAGAAACAGGAGATACCCAGACCAGTAGGTTTTTAGCCAGATTTCTTGAAAGCTGCTCGAAAATGCCCCCCCCCCCCCCCCGTCCCTTTCCCCTTTCCCACAGCACCCACCCCCTACCAAAGGACCACGACGCGGATTTGAAACTTCACCACTACATAACAAGGACACAGACTGAAGCCCGGCTAGACTTCGAGATAATGTCCGGCTAGCCATGGCCTTTGCAATTTCTCTGGCTACAGTCAAGTTGCTCGATGTTTTTTGATGTTCGTTACCACACAAACGTACATGAATTAAGGTTTTACTTGATAGCAACAGCTCAATGTGGTGAAAAATCGACTTTCGTTTCATGTTATTCAGATAATGTTTGCTCATTCTATGTCGGAAATTGAGCCTCTGTTTCATATTTTATCAAAAAACGTTTCATTCATATTTTTGCGAGAACAACATCACAATAGTCACGAACTTGTAAGAAACCAACAGTACATATACATTAGTTTATACGTTGCGCTTATTCTATGCGTGTGGGTTTTTCTTGGGTCTTTCTTTACATTAATCTGATTTACAATGAGCTTTCCTGTTGCAGTGTTTCATTCTCTATATGAGTGTTGGTTCTTCAGAACGCTTTATATGTATTAATTGTCTAGTTCGTAGGATAAGGTGCGAGATAGTACGAGAAGTTTGTGGTGTAGATGGCTGAAAGAGAAGTGGGGTAACAAAATGACGGTACCTGAGAAGACACGGTGGGTAAGAAGACGGCAGTTATAAAGCCCTATAGGTTAGAATACAGGGTGTGTGAGAAGAGAAGACATGGTAGGTGAGAATGCAGATGTGAAAAGTGACGTCTGTCGTATCTCTCCACTTTATCTTAGCCATGATTTATTGCAGGGCTACTAAAATTGTAATTATCAATCTTTATTGTCCTTTTTATTCCCACCATGATTATTTTCATCTTAATCTTATCAACATAATCCACGGAAAATCTATTTAAAGATAGAAGTAAATTTGCTCGTTTTAAAACTTGAGATTATGAGTACTTTCAATTTTGAAACATATTAATGTTTTTTTTTCTGTAAAATGTTCTTCTCTCTTTCTCTCTCTCTCTCTCTTCCATTTCCTAGATTTAAGAAGAAAATATGCTTGCATGCTGAATCACTTAGCATAAAAATTAATTGGAAAGAAAGAAAAAGAAAAAGAAAAAATATGTCTCATTATTTTCTCTCAACTTTCATATCATGCCAATTTGGACTTCTTTTGGACTTCATTATCAACGACAACTCTTCAGTCAGTCAAAAACCAAAAGTACTAGGAAAATAAACACGAAACATACTTGATCTATTCATGTGTTTAAAATATCATCATATATAAAATTTTTAATTATAATATGTATCCATATGTGGTTCTCTATTTGATAGTAAGAGCATTGAAAGGTAAATATCAGAAACAAAAATACTATGAACATGTAAGAAAATCGTTTGGCGTTGTAAAATCATGTGAGTACATTAATAATATATAATTCGTATCATACAAATTGTATAATGGTCATAGGGACGCTTGTAATAATTCTAACAAGTTAAAAGGACTGCATACAATGTAATACTGTCATACATAACGAAAGCATCATAATAATCAACAAGGTAATTGTATTATTGCAATGAAAGTAATGATCCACACAATTTTATCATGGAAGACCCAGTTTTTCAATAGAACACGTTTAACATTCAATCAAAACGATGTGTTCCAACCAAACCAAAGGCTGGAAATCCCCGGGTCCATTTTTAGCAGGGGGTTCAAATATTCCAAATTGTTCACAGGTTTGCCCCTCTTTTCTGACTTTACTGCGGTGAGTAGGAAATATATGACAAAAACTCTTCGCTGTTAGCCTATTGAATCTAGATGCCCTCCAAAAAATAGTAGTAGTGAGTAGCGTTAATGATTTAATGACGCAGGGAAACGCCTGACATTCTACTACTGTTGAAGGACTGTGGTGGAGAGTAACACAAATAAGTGAATCTTCTGTTTTAAGCAGGGGATATGAAGTATGAAATATTCGGTGAACCTGCTTCTTGTGTGATTAGGTTGACAAAACAATCACAGTTCAATAAACAAACCAAGTGTAAGATTGAACGTGATTACTTGTCTCTCACTCAGCTCATGCACATTATGTGTTATTATTGGAATGTACCTGTACTGGGCATGCAGAACGAAGATTATCCCGTTTCATGTCCAATGTAAACGCAGTTCTACACAGAGAATTGTCTGCCTTCAGCTTTGAAAAACAATCAATGTCTCATTCCCACCACTACCAGTCCCAATCTCATAGTGTTGAATAATGTCGATTTGTTTTAACTTTCTGCGCTTATTCGAACATAGAATGTGTTTGTTTACAAGGCAGTCTAATAATCAGATGTTATAGTGTGAAAACACACAAATACCTTTTTCGTTTTCTGTAACACGTAACAAATCCTCTGGAGGCCAACATTAAACAGTGTAATTTGCTGTTGTCTATGGAACTGCAGACCTTTACGTACACTGATATACTGATACAAAAAAGCAAACGTACAAGAAACTCAACAGGCTGATCTTTTTTTTTTTCTTCCAGTCTCCGAGCAGTTGATCGCCATAACATTTACGTCTATAGCGTGCCATACATGGCATCTGTCATAATCATAGACTGATAGCAAAATGTATAATAATGTATAAAAATATGTACAAATATCAGCATCAATCTGGTGTCAATCTAGGTCAATAGATCATGATAAGTACTTGAATATTTGTATGAAGATTCATATTCTGATGAATGACACTAGGGTTTGTGATTTTGCTGTAAGCAGAAATGTCCTTCAGAAACGATTACTGTGAAGTTGGGTTATCCAAAAAAGTCTATGTGCGCGGGTGAACTGGCACTTTTGGAGGTTTTTCAACCTGAAGAGAATCCATGAGTGGCTGAGGTAAGAGTGACTCAGACATAGACAAATGAGAAACAATTGGTCTTCTCTTCATGGTTGAGATACCTGAAGGACGGAAGGGGGTTGGGGGGGGGGGGGAGGGGGGGGGAGGAGTGGTTAAACCTAAACTGTTACTCAGATTATAAAGGGCTTATCTCAGTATGCACATATAATGTGTATCATAATTAATACTTCCACCCGTTGGAGTGCTTTTGATATTAGAGGTGCCATAAGCGAACTTTTATCAGTTGTCTTTGCAGGAGAGCGAAAGAGACAATGTCCTCATTTACCTAAGTTCCCTCAGATCGGTTCCAAAGTATTTCTGACCAATGCTTTAGGTGCCTCAATTACGCAATATTTCATGTAATGCAGACTTTCCCTGTAAAATCCATCATAATAATATTACTGTGCAAACGGGATAGTGCTTGTTTTAGCCACAGTTATGTACTACAACTTTGTTTCCCACGTACGAATAAATATTACAAAAGTTAGTTTCCTGTGTACTTAAACTGCTGGAATAAGAGCATTGTCATGGATATTTAAAATCTTGGCAGGAATTTTTTTAGAAAATGGTTCATGACGATAGCGAAATACATAAACATCTTACAGAGAATAAGGCACACGAATAGGCACACGATGTAGTAAAAAGCTCATTAACAAAGCCATATTATAGCTTTTTTTTTCTTCTTAAGATGAGAAAGTATTAGTACAGTCATTGTATTAAACATCAAAGGTAAAAAGTAAAGTAAACCAGTTCCACAAAAGATTAGAAAAACTATACTCATGTCTACCCGGATGTCTTCGATTCCTGTGTCCATCCTATCTGAGACCATTACTGACATGACATCATCATCTTTCGGAATTCAGGTCCGTACAATTTATTGCTCACACACTATTTGATATAGCAATGGTCTCATTTATGTGTGTATGTGTGTGTGTGTGTGTGTGTGTGTTTCTCATTGACAGACACAGGTCCTATGAAAAATTTGACTCCCTGACGTTCTACTGATTGGCTCTATGTTATAAGTGACAATTCACACTGCAGCGAAGTCATACAATCAACTCTGTCGGACACATCCACGGCTAAAATTTAGGTTAAGATAGAAAGTCAATTTGCATTGCATGTACTTTACAGTAGTAATTTCAATCAGACCAGATTATTTATTTTCAATGATTTCAATTTTTAGAGGAACACAGTCATGTTTGCCCATGACATAAGTATAAGTATTATATCTCATCTCTGCCAGGAAAGCACTGACATGGCTAAACGCACATGATCCCACTGTGTCCTAACAATCAAGCTCTTCTTTATAGACTGGAATTTCATGATTTGTAAATCCTCATTCCTCTATCTTGTGGCTACCATTGATCCTTCTTAAGGAGCAAAAAGTATAATCTACAACAAACTTTCACAAACTCCAATGCTATTCTTCACTAGTCACATTTTTCCATTTGAAGATTAAACAAAAATAATAATAATAGTAATAATAATAATAAAACAAAGAAAAAAATGAGCTTGTTTGAAGATCAGTAAAATGGTCACATAAAGGTCTTGATTATATGGAAAGGGAGGAGCCTGATGCTAACATGTTCCTGTCTCACACAAATTCGCACCTCCGTCTCTCACTTCCGTAAAGTACTGTCAGACATCAGCCATCCGTATCAAGCTCTCCTTTATAGATTGGGATCAAGAAAATATTTACTTGTGCAAACCGAATACTTAGACATACACAGAAACTCATGCACATATAGTGCAAAAACAAATACGTACTCATGCATACATATATACATAAGGAGACACAGATGTACAAATACATACACCAACAGATTTACAAGCACATAATTATTAAGCCTCTGACTGACTGACATACACCATTCATAAACACTTACAAAACTACTATGGGGGACATTCGAGATGACTGACTACAAGAGTCGATGAAAGATGTAAAGCACACACATACACATATTATGTGCAGATGATATGCTTTCAAAAGAAAAGCACACACACACTCACATTCATTTACTAGTCATCCACCAGCCTCTTACAGGAGAAGGATGAAGGAGCTGTCAGTCTGCCGTTTTGATATAAGTCCCACACCTTCACCCACAATCTGTCACCTGCACTCAGCACAACATCTGCTTCTCCTGTATCATGTAGTTGAGCACCGCTAAAAATGTGAAATTCCCTCCCCCAGGTCATTGACAGACGTCCGACATACTGTGCCTCACCCGTACCAGCAAAGGATTCCCGCATCACCACCAACACTATGTAACCTGTGCCACCTTTCTCACACTGCGTATGTGACAATGTAATCCTATATTTGCCACTCACGGGTACAGTGTAGATACCTGTGCTGGCATCGTAATGACCACCCAAGTTGCCGGTGACCAAGTTCAAACAGTTTACATGCTGAAACCTGGTGAGTTTCACAGGCTTGAGGTCGGCTGGCATGCTGGCCGTAAAATCGTCAATTCCTTGTCTTGGTAATCGTGGTCGTGCTCCTGTGAAAAAAAAATGTATGTTTACTCACTTGATCAATATAATTCTCACTGTGTCAATCTTGATATGTTTTTTTTCAAGTGCTACCTGTTTTTGCCTACCTGTTTTCTCTTTATTCTCCGCTGTCTGTGACTCTCTCTATCATGTATTTTAAAAAGATTGGCGTATTTCTCGGACACTTCATTATGGTCTCAAATGCATTTCTCTAAACACGTTCATGTTTATCTTCTTATATTTTGTTGTTGAGCATTGATTCCTCCAGTGGGAAAAATTCTCTTTTTCAGTTTTCCAAACGACGACCTTTGTTTCCCTCGACAGACATAATGTTTTGTTTTTTTGCTTTTTCATTGACATGTGTCTCCCACATGAAGTCTCATTACATAGTGCCTTGAACATAGCAATGAGAATGTGTTAATTCCTGATGCTAACTTCAATTTTGAGCTTCCTTTTCAAACACTTACCTTCTTTTTCTCCATCCGCTTTTGCTGTATGTGTCATGGCCGTTTTCCCAGGGTTTTCATCATCTATGGCATCCAACGCCACCTCCTCCTGTTCAATTATTTTTAGTCTGTCTGTCAGCATGGACATCTTGTCAGTTTCCTCATGTCCCCCTGCAAACAAATATTACCAATCATCAAGTTACCTTCGTCCGTATCTATCACATTATTTCAACAAAGTAATATATTCTCTGATTATGCAAAAAACAAACAAACACACAGACAAACAAGCCCAACAAACTGGACGCTAATGAAATGATTGAGCCACTGACCATTTTTTGATAGTGTTCAAATAATCACTTTTTCCACACTGAGTTATTTTATTTTCCACCACAGCGTTTTCTTACAGTGCAGATAAATTCAATGCTATTGGTAACTGCCACAGGCAAAATTTAAACATTTTCATATTATTTGATAAAAATGAACGCCATATTTTTCCTCATTTTTTCTCCCATTTGGGTCCTGATCTGTTGAGTCATTTATATTGTTAGAGAAATAATTTGAATTTCTAGGAAAAGTGAGAGTTTCTCTTTATCAAACATATCGTTTGTCAAGAGCATTTAAAGGGAACTATAGTTATCCACAGGTTGGTTATCATTAGGTCTACCAGTTTAAAGACACACACCGTTGCACCTAAATACACCATTTTCATATGGTCAACAAAAGCCATGGAATACTGCTATGAGATCATTCACAACAGTAGTGAGAGACATTAAGGTTCATACTACTACATAAAGGTGTTTCGAAAGTAGATGGGATAAATCGAGTGGCTTAAAACCCGGTTGATTGCACGGAGTTGTATGTTTTCCAAAGAGATGAGATCTTCATGAATACCGTAAATACTCTAACTGCCAATAGAAACTATAACACAGTATTATTATTTTTTTAATTCATGGATTTAGGATTGTTAATGGATTACACAATTAAAGACATCTCTGGCAAAATGGCACCAGCACATTTGTGCTTATACATAGATAAATGTAAATGCACAGTGGTCCAAGTCCACAATCCAGCACAGAGAGAGCTTGAGAAGGATCTCATTAAAACACCATTTCATGGTGATGGCCCACGATGGTGTTTTTTTCTTTCTGCTCTTCGGGTCCGAAAAGTGTGGCGTAGGTAAATAGCAGCATATATAGCAATCTCTTTCACTCTTAGAGCTCATAGACGACAAAACATAAAACAATGATACAATTTTTAGCATATAATGCACTGCATCTGTGGCTGTTTGCATGTATATGTATAGAGTGTATGCGTATGTGTGTATGTGAGCTTGTGTGTGTGTGCGTGAGCAAATATGCTCTGTATGGGTATCTACAAGCACGTGCATGCATGCATGCAAAGATGAATGTTGTGCCTGTGTGTTTAGAGCTTGTGTGGGTTTATCTTACCTTAATGCTATGTCCATCCTAGAGCAAGTGCTGCAGGCATTCTTTGATTTCAAAGAAATGGGTCACATGAGGGGAATTTGAGTGATGGCTAAATTCCCAAGTCCCCGCTCCTCCACCCCTCCTCCCCCAAACAACAGAAAAACACACACTCACATATCACACACACACACACACACACACACACACACACGCATGTGTACATGGACGAAGCCAGGTTCAGATAGCTACAAACTATGGTCAAAGGGAGACAACCCAGAAAATCTTGACACGCAATCGTTCAATGTATTCTGGTGGCTCAAGCACAGTCAGATCGGCGTCCGATTTACGTTCTCTTTACACCTTTCAACCCCCTGCGTGTGGTTGTCTCAGTGGGATTCTATGTTTTCGAACGGCTGCACTTATTTGGATTCAAATATCATTGTCTGTTTCCAATATGGCGGCCTTGCGAGCTTTCGTATCATCTTCCACTGGTCCACAATGTTTTTGAGTGGCCAAGTAAAGTACCTGTACCTGACATCACAACCTCACTCACCTACTGCTCCTCCCTCAGCAGATGTTACACAGTATTCGTCCAACTGAGAATAAAAGTCAGTGGCATGGGAACTGTATATTTCAAATCGAGTTGAAATCCAGTCTTAAATTTTAATTACAAACTGTGCTAATATCTAATAAAATATAATCCACCAGAAATTAAAGTTTATTATACAAAAAATAAAACATTTAACTGCCTTGGAATATACTAAAAATTGGTCGTGTAGAAGTATATTATTGCAATAATCAAGAAATATATGTGTTGATTGACAACAAAAGCTAGCATTTGTAAAATCAATTTTGAAAATAGGTGTAAGATCACACCTTTGTGTGAGTTATATGACAATACTTCACAGAATGAATGTCCAATGGTAACATATCTTTAAAGTTTCATATTTTTGTGTTTAGCAAAACATGTTTATTTGGAATAACAAATCGGCTTCTTTCTCACAATTAGAAACACTGGAGTTACTGTCTTTTTTTTTTTTTTTTGTCAAACACTTCATGAACACTTCTTTTAATCAAAGCGATTGTTTTGAAAAGGTAAAGAACTAAGGTAGAAATTACACTATTTTGTGTTTTCTTCTAATTTGATAGATTTATTGTTATTCATTTTTTTTTCTTTTTTCTTTTGTTTCATCTTTTGACCATTGCGCTTTGAAAATAAAGTCTTATGTCCTCACGCTCAAAAACAAAATGTCGAACTCAGAATTAGTTTATCTGATTTCTGCTGTTGTTCTATTATGCCTGAATTGTTTATCTGAGGTAAACTGAAGAAGGCAGGAAACAAAAACATAGGGAAAAGGTGGCAGAATCTGAAAGCCGAAGTTCCCTTTATATATATATATATATGTGTGTGTGTGTGTGTGTGTGTGTGTGTGTATGGGGGGGGGGTGCAGAAGTGACAGTTCAATATATTTGTATGAATGTCTGTGTATATAATTATGTAAGTAATTTTAGATTTAATGTCTGAATTCTGCTCAAAGCTGTCCACAGCATAGCTGTATGCGACTGTCCTTCTAAATTTAAAAGTGAAAGTCCCCAAGACAAAATAACCTACAGAGATCTACATACTTGTTTCCTATCATCCTGTCTCCACTTCTCAAGCTGCCACAGTTGCATTTCTGCCTTGGTTATCAATGTCTCGGATTTAGTCAGTTGTTCATTAACCGGTTCTTGTTGTCTTATTGTATTGATTAGCTGTTTATCAACCTGGTCATGTCGTTTTTCTGATCTGATTAATCGTTCGTCAACCCCGACTTGCTGACTCCTAAAAAGAGTTAACCGACCCTCTGAATTAGTCAGCCGTCTCTCAGCTTCTGTCAATCGTCTTTTAATAGATTCACTTTCTATGAGCACCCAGTTATTCACTGTCTCCTCTATCTGTCCCACTTGGCCCTTAAGAGTATTTCCTCGGTTCTCCAGGACATCCATTCTATTTAGGATTTCATCTGGTGTGGAGAAAATGATCAGTTATTACAAACATGTACAAATCATGTGCCGCAATCTATGCGCCTCTCCGACTGCCTGCACTGAACCATATGATTCAATACAACTGACTTGCCAAGTAAATTCATTCACATTAAATATTTAAATCATTATACTGTGTTATACTGTCTCGTCAATTTCAACATAAATCTTGAGAGAGCTAATTTTTTCAAGGTACCTACCAATTTTTAAGTTCTGAATCTAGATCCTTATAGCCGTAATTTTCACGTTAAATAAGTTAACAATACAAAGGATATTAGCTAAACGTATGTTAACCGTTAACCTGTGTTTGTATTAAGCTGTTTCACAGAGACAAGTTGTATCACGTGGAAACAGTATATATCTCAGTCCATGTGAATGCAATCTTCCATTCCTTTGTTTTGCTCAGAATTAAAAACACTATATTTTCATTCTCGCATGCGTTTCTTTCCACGGAACCTCTGCTTATATAGAAATGTTGACCATTCAGCATTTATGTAATTTCTATACGGTTCTTAATACTGGTAAAAATAAAGATCACATCTGTAGCTAAAACGAACACATACGGGCCTTACCTAGAGATGTCCCTGGAGATCTGGGGCGTGTTGTCTCTGAGAAATAAAAAAAAAAGAAGAAAAAGAAAAAGGAATTTTTCATTTTGTGCGCCCAACTGACTCAGCTATCAAACTAAGACTATTGAAGACAGATCTGATGACTGACTGCTATCCCAATTCTCACAACTATCTGGTGTTGCTACATCTCTAGATTGTTGTTCTCTGGCTGCTGTAAGCAGTTTAATGTTTGTACTCTATGAGTCAGTCAATATGCCATTATATCCTGACTACTGACGTTACCTGCTAATTTCCACACTACATAATTAAATGTTTATATTGGCAGGTATTTCTTGTGTAAAAGTTGTATTTATATTTCCACAATGATCAAATGATGGCCACTATAACAACAGCAAGTCTAACATTCAGTAACTGACCAACCATCTTATCCAAAACCTCATACAGTAAGTCAATGAAAGATTCCAGCTGTTCCCAGATGCCGTGATAGGACCCATCTACACCCTGGCTTTGGGTCCAGGACGTGCCAAGTCGTGTCATCTGCGAACACTATTTACACATTAACTTTTTCCTTGTATTTCACAGGGCATCTGATGGAATGAATATAACATCCTCTTTTAATGGCAATGAAAGAGCTAACCTTTTATTCAAAGTGGTTTTCTCAACTTAAGAGCAATAACAGAGCAAATGCATTGAATGCCAATAATCTCTTAATGATAAAATTATCACGGCCGCAATCTTAGGCTCAGAAACACTTCTCCAGTGCTATCAGGATCAGAAATAATAATACTACTAATATAACAATAGTAAAATATGCATTTCTCGGTTCTACGCGATAAATATAAACATTTCTGGCTATTGATTCCAGTGGGACTGGGAGTAGCCATTCCCGAATGGCGGCACGAGATCAGCATGTCGCTGATTTGATATTTTTTCTGACTTTGCACATATTCTGGAGGAACAGCATTTGCAAAATAAACAAATTATCCAAACAATTCTGTTGAAAAGACCATGTGAAATCTGAGATTCAATTTCAAGAATTCCCAAGAAAAAAAAATCCAAAGGTGAGAGTTTTAAAGGGTTATGCTCAGGAAATTGTGTATACTATTAGTGCAGAAATTTTCTGTGTCGCAAGTTATGGGATCAAATGAAAGAACATTTAAAGCATGAATATTTTGTCATTGGCAACACATCTTGAGAACCGAAATGATGGAACGCTAAATTCTGTACAAAGTCAGAATAGTTAAAGAACATCAAAGTACAGTTTTTACCTGATCCACATAGTTATTTATCTGTATTCTAGCGTGGTTCAGCTCATCTATTTTTATTCTCAACGTTTTGTTCCGTCTTGCCTGGGCAGCCATCTGTATATGTTTGATCTAATGAGATAGAGATAGCTCTTCTTTGACACTTTATCAATTAACATGGTATACTATCATAGGCTAACTGATTCTAAGATAAACCCAAAATAACCCTTTGCCAAATTTGAACAAGGATGAAAAAATAAATAGCATCTGGCAACCACACTTATCAGTCCTTTGTGCGGAACCTCACACAAATTCAGTCTCAGTTTTTCATTAAATATTCAAACTTATCTCCTTCACTGTATAAGTCTAAAAATGAAAATGCCCAGACTCTGCTACTATAATATGTGGTTCAGCTTTGGACCAGAAAATGTATAACACAATCTACATTGTTATGAGTTATGTGCTTCTGACTGCAAGTAAGACAGCCATCTACACTGGAAAATGAAGAGTTTAAACAAAAAAATGGTATATAAAACTCAGAGCTGGACCTTTCCCATTAAAAAGTTGCAATGTCATGGCTAATACTTTTTAAAATCTTTTTTCCCCTCATTTTACATAATTACACGAAATCATAATGATATCCATATTCTTGAGGAATCTCGTGATTTTGCACGTTTCGATGCAACTGCTTCAAAATACCAGCTGGTTATGGTCAGATTAAAGCTCTTTGCAATATTATTCCACTTGATGGAAAAATTTTGTGCACAATTTTGCTTTAAAATTACGGTTTACCAGAACCAAAACACTGCCCTGCTATCATTATTTAATTACATGTATGTTAACATATATCTGTACACAAATAGATGAGTTTTAAAAGCAGGGTTGTTTACTTCTCCAAGTGGACTGTTAGCTTACATCGTACGGCCATGTATTTAACACACTTCTCCCAGTATCCCTATTCATACTAAACACACAAGGTAATCTAGAATGATAATTTGGCCCCTTTAAGTTCTGTACAAAACATGAATTATATTAGCTTGTTTTTCTTGTTCATAACTCTGAAAAACGACTGAGACAGCAAAATACTGAGATGCTCCTAGTGTTCAATTGTTAATATTCATAAACTCCTTCCGAGCGAGCCTAATTTAAACACTGACAGTCAACACCAGGTTTCATTGATACACACTTAGTCGGGCCATTTCTGATTCAGTTGTTATCTCTTTACGTACCACTTTCCTGGTTGGTGAATCATCACAACATTAGTTGACAAATCATACAGTAGACGCTTCAACGATGTCAGTTCCCTGTTGGGACCCAATGCAAGATAAGATAACGTAGGGCAAGGCAAACAAGACAATGCGAATGTTGCTACATTTGAATAGTGCATGTATTATGACGATGGCAGAGGCAGCGTCATGTTTTGTTTTATGTTAAATTCTCTTAACTGCCTTTTATGTGTGTGTGAGTGTGTGTGTGTGTGAGTGTGAGGGAGAGGGTAGAAAATGGCTTCAAGTCTATAAAGAAACCAATCAGGCTAACGTAGCAGAAACTTGTATGAATTATCCTGTTTACATTCATTTGTGTGTGTGTATGTGTGTATGTGTGTGTTAATTTGTTGTCAGATCCACATTTTCTATCCTCATAATAGTCTGTAATATATAAGGCCTGAGTGGACTCAACAGAGTGCAAACTCATGATATTCTGCATAATATTTCTTACATTTGAGTTATTGGCAACACAACCGAAGAGCTAAAACAATCAGGTTGTAGCTCCTTGTGAAA
>JBCEWB010697578.1:0-17190 GCA_039654565.1 Peronia peronii | reverse complement strand
TAGATAGATAGATAGATAGATAGATAGATAGATAGATAGATAGATAGATAGATAGATAGATAGATAGATAGGTAGAAAGAGGGAGAGAAACACACAGACACAGAGGAGAGAAGAGAGAGAGAGAGAGAGAAAATGGTGAGCAACACACCCCAAATTTTATTTCTTTTAATCCTGACCCTGCTGTCAATGCCGATCTAGATAGCCATGTAATTTCACGTTGCTCTGACGTTGGACAATTATTCTGGCTGAACTCTTACGTTGGCCTACTGGCTGTCTCTTCTAGCCAATTACCTCGTCAGAGTGGAGGTCCAAAATGCTTTAACTCTGGTCTGTCAGGGAGCCGCTCTTGTCACGCACAAACTCGTTAAAAACATATTTATGTTAAACATGTTTTTGACTACTGTAGCCTACGATAAACTGACATAATCTCAAGGCAAAATTAATTCATTGTAATCCCTGAAACAATAATATCAGACTTATGTCATTATGGAGACTCCGATTCCCGTACGGGTTTAATTAGCTGTTTAAGAGTTTTAAAGAGTTGCCATTTGAAAGAGTCGGATCGGAGGCGAAGAAAGATCAAAGCTGCCGTAACGGAGAAAAGGACATGATAGATGGAAGGGGGGAGGGGGCGAAAGGGTGGAGGCACTGAAAGGAAACACTGATAATCTAACTCTAGGGGCTTTTCCTTCGTGTCCTGTTTGAGAAGAGTTATCACTCGGATTATATTTTTCGCTCTGCAAAGGGAAGATGATGCCGTGGAGGAGAGAGAAAAACATTATTACACCGGGTGGTTGTGATAGGCGATAAAGACAGAAGTTGGCTAAAAAAAAAATATATTCGACAGGAAAAATCAGATGAAGAATAAAAAAAATGTAAATGCGAGGTAGAGTTGCTAGCTGGTTGCAGACAGAAAGTATGTCATAACTTAGATAAAATAAGATAAGATAGCTAAAAGTTTGATAGATATGATAAGATAAAACAAGATAAACTGTATTTGTCCTCAGAAGGAAATCCTACTCACGATTGATGAGACGCAGATTACATTCCTGATATTCCCATCTATAGGCATTACATACAAAAACATCACATACAACATCAGGACGTGACAGACTCAAGAAATGTTTGCGTCAACTTGGAACCGATCGAACCAACAACGTTGGTGAAACTGTGAAGGACCATTATGATCACTGCTCTGATGTGGGGCACCACACGAGATGAAGATGAGGAATGGATAATGAGGAGATAATGCCTACAAGATGGCACCTGGAACTAATGAGGAGACAGGGGGAACAATGAGGACTGACGAGTACTGTGAGGTCAGAGAACTTTCGAGATAGAACAGACTTATCGAGTTGGTTCATTTTGTTTATTTCTGTGGTTGATTTACTGCAAATAAAATCGTTCAAAAATTGAGTCGTTCAGGAATGATTATAAATTATTATATTATGTTTACGCTGTGTCAGAGTGTACTAAAGCCTGCAGCCTGAAGGCAACTCACAATATACAAATGACGCCGTGATAGGAAGTCTATACCCTTTTGTATCTACTTATATGACATTTTTTCTAAAATTGACACTTTCTTTTTTTTTTTTTTAATTCCTATTCCTCCTCGTATCAGACTGAAATTATGTGAGAATGAACAGGAAGATGCAGACTTACAAAAATAGGTGTCACATATGATAACATAATCAGGAAGAAAGGATTATGACCATCTGTCACAATCTCAAATTCCTTTTAGCGGGATCTGCTAGATGGGTATGATATTTGCCAAAAGGTTCTCTTGTCAATTGATGTCTAGATCATTTTGTCTGTGTGAGTGAGGAAAGCGAATTGAAATGAGTAACTACAGGTCGGTGAGTGAGCATTAGATCTGTGTCCTTTTTTGAATATTTTTGCTCATCCAGTAGTCTGTAAATATTTTCACACAATGCAAACTCGTCGTCTCTGTTTACGTGAAGAATCTCTAACAGAGAGCAGGAAAAATCTGCACCAGTTGCACAGTTTTGTGAACAACAAATGTAGACTATTAGTTATCATCCAAGTTTGAAAGACATCACAAATAATGTGTGCATAATTACGAAATAGTGTTATGTAGAAATATTGATGTTATCAGTCTCATACTGAGAATTATACAGTCACATTCTGTCCTCACTTTGTCATACAAGTTAACTGATTCAGGCAAGACCTCTAGCTAATGGAACATTTTAACCTGTTGGTGCAAACCCTCCAAATGAGTGGTGACGTACGATCGAGCTATAACAGCAGAATCATTGTGTTACCTTTTCTTCCCTTTCCTCCCCTTTGTTTTCTTTTTTTTTTTCGCTCTTTCGCTTCTAACAAGAACACGTTTTTTAGGAAAATGAAAACCAGAAAACTATCGGAAGGATTGAAGTAGCTGTTGTTGGGCCGATCTATCACAACAATCAATCATCAAATTATTTTTAAAAAGAAAGAAAAGAAAGAGAGTGATGCAGATCCGAAATCGAAAATTACAGATCAAAGTGTTGGATCCTTGCACTGATTTCTCTTCTCTCTCTCTCTCTCTCTCGCTCTCTCTCTCTCTCTCTGTATGTGTGTATGTGTCTTTCTGTTTCTCTGTCTTTTCTCTGTCTTTTCTCTGTCTGTCTGTCGGTCGGTCGGTCTGTCTGTCTCTCTCGCTCTCTCTGTCTCTGTCTGTCTCGATCTCTCTCTTTAAACAAGCATGCACTTTAGAGAAATGAAACCAGGAAATGGTCGGAAGAATTGAAATAACTGTTTGCTGTAGTTAAGCCGATCTGAGATAACAGTCGGTCCTTATCCAGATGTCATCCACGTTACCAAACAATTATCCAGTGACGGCTGTGTTGTTGTTGTTTTTTTTTTTTTTTGGTCACTTCAATAGAAATGAACCGGGACTCTGTACCTTTGTAGTGGTTGCGTTATGTTTGTGTCATATGGCCAATGCTATCGCCAGCTCTGTCATTCCACATAATGACACTATTGATAATTCATCGTTCGATCACCTGTATTTGGAAAACCTAAATACTGAGTAGTGGCCCCTGTAGGAAATAATATACACGCGACGCATGCAAAATAAAGGTGTCTGGTCATCTATATTTGGAATTCCAACTTAAAATACTGAATAGTGCCCACTTTAGGAGAATGTCCATAAAGCATGTAAAATAGAGGTCCAGACTGAAAAATCAAAATGCACTTAGCTAAAATACGTTTTTTGAGACACATGCTCAAAGATTTAGATAGGAAGACGAGAAAAATATAACAGGGGGATGCAATAACGCTAAAGAACGGATACATAGTCAATGCTAAAAATATGTTAGGACCTTTTAAGCATGAGGAATCTTTCAGGAGTTTATTATTATTATTATAACTTTTTTTGTGCTTTCCCATCGTTTATGTATCTTTGTATTCTTTTTACTGTACAGTTTAAACAATTTCCAACATCAGAATGAAACTGGTAACACTCTTAAACTGGGCCATAGGAAATGGGGAAGTTTGAAATATTTAAAAACAACTGCAGAGAAAGACAGGTTTAAGGAAATCCTCCCCCCCCCCCCCCCCCTTCCATGCACCCCCTTCATCTCCAAGAAAGGAAAAAATCTCTAAAAAGAGAGAGTTTCAAGACAGTATACAAAGAGCAGTGACCTAAAGGATGAATGAATTTACTTTTCAATAGAACATAACACTGTCACACAGGTATCCACATCCTCAAACAGATAAGAGTCTGAGTTCGCCTACGGTCACCAAGGTGACAAGGTGAGATACTACAGGAAGATAACGCTAATGAAGCGAAAACCCAAGGGAGATCTAAGATGGTGGCCTTCTAATGATTAGGACATTTTATTAAGAGACTAGGTGGCGGTATCGATCTCTGTGCGTGGGAAATATTCCAGGGAAAACCAATAACAACAGATCGATACAGATAAAAACAACAACAACAACAACAATAACAACAACAACAACAACAACAAAAGATAAGCTCAGTTTTTTTTTTTAAGGCATTCAAGAATGGCATCTGGTTTGGAAGTGTATGTGTGGGGGTGGGGGTGAGAGGGGGGAGGGGGGAGGTGGTCTGAATAAAAACCCCAGAGATAATGGACAGACATTTGGGAGAACACTGGAGAAAATAACAATATATAAAACTGAAATAATAATTTTCTCATGGAACTGTCTATTTGAATGACTGATCACCTGAAATGGGTAAGGGATCTATTTGGGTGACATTTTACCTATATAATTTTTTATTTCTATCATTCACTATTGCATGAATGTCATCTAACTAGTTGTCAAGGTTAGGGTTAGGTTAGTGTTAAAGTAATACTATTTAGGTGACATGTTACACACACAAAATTGCCACCTTTAACGCAACAAAGAAGTAAAAGGCCTGTACTGGAATGTCAACATCTAACCTTTATGCCTTTACCATCAGTAGCTGCCAATGATGCTTCAGAGCAGAGCTTTTCCCCTGTGCTATACAGCAAATCCAGTGGACGAAGAAGAAGTGCGGACGTATTCGAAAGGCCTTTGCCCAACTCTAAGATCCTCTTCAAAACTCGCGATTTTCTGCCTCTTGCAGTAAGATTTCCTAATAAAAGCTTGCACCAGACAGGCCTTCTTGTAATCATTTAAGAGTGTTCTTTGTCGGTAGCAATGTAATATAAATGTAGGTGGGACTAAAGAAAGACAAGGAGGGAAGAGAGAGAGAGAGGGAGGGGCGGGAGAGAGAGATGAAAAGAAAGCACATAGAAGGAAAGGAAAAAAGAAAGAAAGAAAATAAGAAAGAAAGGACGGATTTAGGAAAGGAAAGATAGAAGGATACAAAACGAAAGAAAGAAAGTGAAGGCAAGAAAGAAAGAAGAATACAAAAGAAAAAAAGAACGCGAAGGAAAGAATGAACGAACAATGAAAGACAGAAAGAAAGAAGGTTTGGAAATAAATAAAGAAAGAAAGGGTGGAGGAAGAAGAGAAAAAAGAATGAAGGAATGAAAGAAAGAAAAAAGGAAAAACGAAAAAGGAAAGAAAGAGGAAAGAAAAGAAAAAGCGCTGTCTTTTCAATGGGTATTGTCCATGTTCATGCTTTATTTACCACTATGTTACATCTATTCATGTACGTTTGTTTCTCCCTTCATTCCTTTATAGTATAGCCTTTTCACAATCACTTTGTTTCAGACAAAATATCTTGTCTAAAATTGATTCAATCTTGCTGACTGAAAAGCTTTGTTCCCTCAAGAAAATTCATGTACGATCATTCCGATTCGGGACAAAAGAGAATTGGAATTTGAACAATCGTTTTCATTTATAGTTTCGGCCACTACGATTTTTGCCTACGGAGAATGCAGAATCTCACTCAGGAATTCTACAGATGCTTAGCCGTGAATGTTGTTAAAAACCTTAGATTTAGACGACAAAAGAGTGCAGAGTGAGTCTAAAGGCGCCCGATCGTTAAAATGCTAAAAACACAAAATCAGATCTGCGACAGTTACTAATTCTTTTGTTATAACCTTGTGATCATTTCACTTCATTATGCGGTAGTTATAAGGCTCATCTCTGTGTAGTTTCGAGTTTCAGATCTGAGATTCCCTTTGCTATTTTGGCGGCCTATGGACTGATATGAATAGCTGGTTTATGCTGTTGTGGTAGAGATGGTGTTGTCGTCATCCATGTTATTGTTGATATAGTAACTACTGTGGTTGACGTTATCTAGGATAGCGATACGACTTTTAACAAAATGATGCCGTGAAGTGAGGAAATTGACATACAATCTCTGTCTGTGAGATTCAGGTGTAATTGAACCAGAGGAAATATTTTGATATCTCCTGTTTCTTCCATCTACGATTTCCTAGCTGGGTTTCCTCCTTGTCCTCAACTCTCCCCTGACACCTTATCACTTCCCCCCCCCCCCTTCCGCCCCGCCCAAAACCACGTCGATCTTTCCAGTCTCTTTTTATTCTACCTTTTCTTTATATCTGCTTTCACTGTCTGGTTGGAATCTTTTTTCAGTTTTCAACATCGAAGACATCATTGCTACAAGAACATTAACTGATAACTCTGAAGTTTTCTCAAAGAACATTAGGCCAATATTGGACGACTTAGTTTTCATCATAATTCCGTGCATTTTCATATTTGTGTAAGGATCTCTTAGAGTTATTCAATGATGAAACAAAATGTAATATAAATATTTGATATTTCTGAGGTTTTCCAAAATCTGTATAACGTAGTATGCATGGCCAACATCTCATTCTATATCTGAAAAAAAAAAAAAAAGATTTTTAACATCCCATAACCATTCCCACCTATGTTTTATTATGTTTTTTTCTTCTTCTTTTCCCTTTTAAATTGCCTTCCACCCACTTGCGCCCTAATATTTCCTCAGCCAAGCCGCGATTGAAATCAATAGAGAAAATATTTGGCTGCAGTTAATCGTCAACAGTCTGATTAACAAGGTCAATATCAGTGGGCTGCAGATAATGGCTATTTCTTGTCAATCGTGCCGTTTAGCGAAATATAAGAAGCGTTGTGCTTTAGCTATTTTAGGGTCTGTGTATTTTTTTTTAATTCTGTTTTGATGTGGACCCACAAAAGGACTTTTTTTGGTAATCAAGAGATATTTATTAAATATCAATTAGAATTGTGCTTTTTTATTATTATTATTATTATTATTATTTTTTTTTTAAGATTAGGCTGATGGGTACAACAAACAAATTTTATTTCTATAATAAATATTATAGGTAGAATTGTTGTTTCAAAACAAAAAACAAAACAAAACAGAAAACAAAAAAGTAAAAAAAAGAGGAAAAAAAGAATGTTTCATAATAAGATATTTCTATACAAAAAAAAGTTGGTTATAGACCAAAGAACAGTCATTGTCTTTATAAAAATATTTGATTAGATTTGCGTTTTCAAAAACACCATTGAGCTGTATTACAAATTGTTTATTAAGGTATATCCGAAACGCACTGTTTGCAAAATAATAATAATAATAATAATAATATTAGTAATAATAAAAAAATAAGGTGGAAAATCTTTTTCTTCATGTAAATTATTCATTAGCATATCAGTCTTCATTTTAGAATTCGAATAACTGACCAAGATAAAGATTATAATAACTAACGTCTCAATTTGAGGGCGGGTATTTCAGTTTTAATGCTTGTTTATAAAACGAGTGATAGACAACCAATGTGGTTTAATTACTATAGACACACGTATGGCATGACAAAATGATCTAATCACCCTGTGAAAAAGCAGGACTGTGACATGGGTTTCCCAGATTGAAGAGTTATCAAAGTATTGGGAATTACGTGTAAATACCTCGTCCCTGATCATATTCTCCACTCCCAGGATGATGGAACCTTTAACAAGTCCGTAATTAATTCATGTAAAGAAAAATGGCGTATGGTACAACCCATCAACATGATTTTTTTTCCCATATCTTTTTTTTTCACAGAATGGACAACGGCCGTATATATATATATACAAAATTAAAACGAAACAAAACAAAACAAAACGAAGAGAGAGAAAGAGAGAGAAAAGTCAATGGAATTTATGAAGAACCAAGTATCATGTTACGTCACATTATGAGTCTAACTGTTGATTAACTCCATTGTATTTGCAGACTAAGCAATTTCTTTACGAGTCTATTACTCTTTTCACCATCTGCTGATCGTGAAATTCTACACACACGAATCGTGTATCGCAATTTAATTATGATCTAATTTTGTTTGCAATTAACGATGACAACGCCATATTTCTAAAAGCCTGGAATTAAAACGCGATCATTTGGATTTGGATTGTGGAGAAATCTTCAATTCTTTCATTACCAAGAATCATGTATATTCATTTCGTCCTCGCCTCTGTGTTTAAACATCCAAATACAACTCTATCAAGATTGCCAGCAGATTTATTGGTGTTGCGGATTTTTATTTTTTATTTTTATTTTAGGAGGGGGAAAGGGGAAGGGGAGGGGTGGGGGGAGGGGGGTTTAAAATCGAGAGGCAGTGGACAGATTGAAGATTTGGAATAATTCACAAAATTTTAGCAAAGACGGCTCTGAGCCATTAAGAATGTTATGCCAGAGAAAATGATAGAATCGCGTGTTGGAATGCAATATTCAATGATACAAGTATGTATAGAAAGCAGGGCAAGGCAGTGAGACAGGCAAGCAGATAGATAGAGAAAATTAGAGATAAGAAAGGCAGATCCACAGTAAGACAGGCAGAATGAAGGAGAGATAGTTGTCAATGGGTGGGTAGGTAGATAGGCAAATTGTAAGTAGCAGGCAGATAGGTAAAGAGATTAATAAATAGCTAGCTAGAGGGGTAGGTAAGTAGGTGAATATATAGATAGATAGATGGTGAGGGAGATAGATAAGTACAGGGTTAAATGGGTAGCAGGTAATAAAATATCGGGAGGTAGGTAGGTAGGTAGACAAGTAGGTAGGTAGATAGGTAGACCGTCTACCGACAGGTAGGTGGTAAGCAGGAATGAAAATAGGTAAGTAGGTATGTTGGTGGGTAGGTAGATAGATAGGTAGACAGGTAGGTGGCAGGTAAAAAGGCAGCCCGTATGTTGGTAGCTAGATGGATATATGGATACACCCATAGATATTAAGATGCATGCAGAGATAGATGCCCATAGAGGCAAACAGGCATAGTGTATTGTGTTCTGTTTCTTCAATTCCCCATTTTCTGACGATCTCTGTTAAAACCCCGGACACTGAGCCTGATATAGGAGGTGTCCGGCAAATCCACAGAGACAACTACAGCCAGAGATATTCCTGTCTTCTCCCATTGCAACTGCTGTACATGCTCCAAAGCAGGCAAGACTTTCGTGGACTGCGTAACGGGTGGAAATTCCTACCACCCTGTATACGCTCATTGTTTTCAAGAGGAAAAGATAACACAGTTTTAAGGGAGGATAACCATAATTAAAAATGGACGAAATTTCTTTAACCCTAGAGGAGCCAAAAGGCCAATTTCCTTATTGTACTTCGTGTCAGAAAGAAAGTCTCTTTACATTTTATTCCAGTATTGTACAATAGAATAAGAAAGTGCTTGGCTCAGTTCATTCAGGAAGATAAATAAATATCATTTATATGATTATAATCCAGTCTTTGGTAAGTCAGCAGTGGTTTCTTTTACCCTTTAAAGGTAAAAAGAACACAAAAACAAGAATTGCACCAAAGCAAATCAGAATGATGTTATAATTAGCGAACAAAAAACAAAACAAAACAAAAATAAAACAAGCAAACAAAAAACGTGACATAGAAAATATAATTCATGCCCCAAAATAATATAATATAACGTGTAATTTAATTTAAAAATTAAAAATTATTAAACTAATAATTAAAAATAAAAAAATGATAATGAATTTTTACTTAGCATTCCTTTAAAGAATTTGTCGCAGAAAGATATTTTTTTTCTGCTTACTTTAATTGAATAACAGATGGTATTCTGAGCATTTCTAATAAGTTGATGTGAGCTGCATCAACGATCTGAAACTCTATTCTTTAAACTCGTCTAGAAATGTTAACTCTCTACAAACCACTGTGTCATGTATTTGAAACATACAAAAATACGCATCTGAAACACTGAAACATTAGGAAATGAAGGGTATATTCTTTGAGGCATACCGTCTTAAAAGTGCACAATATATTTTCTATTTCCATCAAAAGCTCTTGGCAACAAACTAAACCGAATCTTCACAGATGATTTCATTGTAGGCTGTTGACATCCGGTGATGAATTGATAACTATGGAATCATTTTATTTACAAGCCATCGTGGGTTCTGGATGCTTAATTCTCTCTCTTTCGATTTTATCGTTTTTCAATAACCCTCATTTCTCAATCTTTCCGGCCCTCTTCATCCGTCTGTGTAATACGACAACTAAAATTCATGTATCTCATAACCAATTAGAGAGCCCTGCATGGTCGGACTTACAATGCAGATTTTTAAAATTTTTTATTTTTTGCTTTGTTTTGTTTTGTTTTGTTTTTCACTCTTGCTATTGGTGAATAAATGAAAACTGAATTGTCTGAGTTGATAATGTGTTGAAGCTTTCAGAATGTCCGTATATCATTGCAAAGATATTTTACACAGAAGCTACCTAGCAGAGCTTAAGACAAATCAATTCATTGCGGTGTTCTCATAAAACGTTCTGTAACTTTTGATACGTTTTTGGTTATTGTGTTGTTAGGATGATACCCTTGCCTACTGATCCAAACTGCAGAGGTATACCGTCTTAAAATTGCGCAATCTATTTACAGAAACAGCGTCAACTCATTACGGCTTCATCGGGGAACAGGCATTGAGTTATGACCCATCCACAACCAAGGAGGCGCAGGCGCTCACAGACAGGTGGATACGCAAACAAGTGTGCAAACTGGCAGTTCTATAGCTAGGCAAACAGGCAAGCAGGCAGACAGTCTGCAACAATATTCTGTGAAATACGAATTCCGATTCTTTAGAAGAGACTGATGTGATCGTATTCCGGAGTGACAATGGATTAGAAATAGCATTCGGCTTCTTCAAGGAAAGCACAACAGTAGAAACAAACAGGCCAGAAAACATTTTTTTTTAAAAATGAACAGAAGGATAAATAATCATAAAACGAAAACAAACAAACAAACCAAGAAGAAATGAGAATGTGATAGGAGGTCGTGGCACTTTGTCCTTTGTCTACATCATCACATTCAACACTTTTCAAAATGATGTTGATCTTTCTCTCCCTCGCAGAAGGTTTGAAATTTATCTTCTTTTTCTATTTTGTCAAATTGTGAATTTATATGGCTGAAGATACAAAGAAGACTATGTTTTTCTATAATCCCTCTAAAGCGTTGAAGGTGATGATGTAAACAATGGACAAAGGATCACGATCTTCTGTCATCTAAAATAATTGAAAAGGGCAAAGTATATATTAATGTCTAGGGAAACAGGTAGGCAAAGCGATAATGAAACAAAAGATTTTAATAATTATGAAGTTATAAAAACAAAAAGGAAAACTTGTTTTCTATAACCTGCTTACCAGAGACACATGAGCTTTATTCATTCATCAAAACATGAGATTTGAAATTGGTTAATGAAATCGAAATACTGGGTAAGAAATTACAGAAGAAATGTAAAAAATAAACATGCAGTTAACAAAACAAATCAAGTTTTTGTCGGGAAGCTGTAGGTGGCAGTCCTTACACAAACAAATGGGAATGATCTGTTTTATAAGTGTAACCTGATGCTTGATGTTGCAGTTAATTACAGGAGAAATGAACGAATCTAGGAGGAATAGGAATCAAGACTACTGTTGGAATTATGAACAGGCCACGTTGTGCTAGACGAGTTTAAGATTTGCTGCATGTTAATGCCTTTGTCAGAATGCACAGAGGACTGGAAGAGAGAAAGAGAGGAGGGAAGGGGGAGAGATTACTATGAGACGAGAGAGATCTGTAGATAGGGAAAGTGAGGAGAAATGGAAAGAATGAAGAAAAGAGAATGAATGAATAAGCAAGAACGGGAGAGAGAGAGAGAGTGAGAGGGAAAACAGTTAGAGAGGAAAGAAGGAAACACAATACAGAGAGACAAAGAGATGAAAAAAGAGGAAGAAAGAGAGAAATAGAAAAAAAAAATAAAATACTGCAATTTAATGTTAGTATTTTTTTTTTTTTATGAAACACACATACCCTTTCATAAATACATATATTATGTATAACAACACACCAGGCTGACCGATCATCTTGTTTCACGTCAGTACATTTCGTATTGTATTATGTCAACAGTATGCCACTGCTTTGCTCGACTACCTTCATTCAATCTTGGTTTTTCCAGAGAAACCGGTAGAGGCCGAACAGAAGGATTCTCCCCTCAGTCCACTAGTGTGGAAAGTTCGTCTAACCAACCATTAGATTACACAGGAAAAGGCTCTCGTGGAACATCCAGTAAAGGTCAGAGCATCGTATTTCCGCATGACTGACGCAAATCAGGTAATCCATGCTCATATTTACGTCCTAAGAAAACAAGACTGTTCTGCAAAATGTGTTCCCAATCGCTATCGTAGGTTAATAAAATAGACGCAGATGTAGAAAACGAATCCAAAATCAAAAAACAAAAATATCAGAGAAAACAAACAAATAGAAGACTAGCAGATTTCAGTTATCTTAACTCACTGAAATAAAATATTTCATCTGTTTTTGTATTTCAGGTTTGGTAAGCTCTATAATTATTAAAATATACAGCAAATAAAAGAATTGTAGAAGTAGAGTCATATTCGGTGTTTTGTTTGTAGGTGGATAAAGACATTTTAGCTCACTGACAGAACAGGATTAGAAACCGACTCCAGTTTGATTGGACGCAATTACACTGAAGGCAAAGTAAAATGTTGCTTGTTTTCCAGCAAAGGTTGCCATTTATTATCGAATTGTTTTTCTCTGTTCTTGTTATTTACTAGAGCCATAGTAACTTGTCAACCATTCTGAAATGACTACATCCAGAGGTGATCGAAATGTGGAAGAGTCTGAGATAGTCTAGAAATTATCTAGGTCACACCACGGAAAGCTTTCAAAATTTGATGTGCTTGCTGAGAACTTGATGACTGTGGTGTTAAAGTATGGCCATAGGACCGCTAGTTGTGGGCTAAGCACGCTGAGTGGGTTAAAACTTGTGTTTTGTGAAGGTTCTATTTTTTGCCTTGTATTGATTTTTGCCCTGTTTGTTGTTGCTCTCCATGTGGTCGACTCACTGCAATCATAGCTGTCCTATTGCTGTTGTTGTTTTTGGCATTGTCGCGGTCGTGGCGGTCTCGCGTTTTGGTGTTTACATGTCTGGGGATTCGTTTCTCACTGTTGCTATTTTTATTATTAGTCTCTCGATACCGATGGGTTATACAACTGTAACAGTTTTAACTGTTATTTTCTGCAACTAACTGTGAAGAAGGTTATATGATTCTTACGTTTAAGTTATATTCATGTTTATTGTTTTTTTGTAACTGTTTAGTCATTGTGTGTACTCTACAGTGGTACATAACTATTCAGGTATTGCTGAAGCTATTGTTTTTAATTGTTGTTGTTGTTGTTTTGCTACTGCTGCTATCGGCTCCCTTCTTGGAAATACATCTTCTTAATCCTACAAGAACAAAAAGCAAAAAAATGGAAAGTAACATATATATATATATATATATTCTACAATCACTGGCCTCAATGCCCCAAAAATAAAGAAAAATGGCTAAAGTTTTCACTGAATTTGGAGGCATAAAGAAGTAGGAATTAATACCTGAACTTCCCTGAAATCCTTCCCATGAAACCATGTTTCATGCAAGTAGGATCTTGAATGTAAGATCATAAATGTACGATATTAAAGAGTTTTGACATGTTTCAGTTTTATTGAGATGTATTTCTTATGTGATCTATTGTGTATCCTTCATGTGGCCCACAGATGCCGTGATCAGTTTTTGACTATGGCGGTAAGGTGTGGTGACAAAAAGCAAAGTATTAAGGATCTGTGCTCACTTGAGAGTTTTAAAGTAAAGCATCAATAACCGGTAAATTAGTACCTTTGTATGGTACGAAATGAGAAGCCCACGGCCATGTACGATCTAGATCAACCAGTAGTATACTTTGAATTACAATAGATGTACTCACGGTTCAGTCAAAATCCACTGTAAATCCACACAAAGTTGTTCTTATTAGTATGTCAGCGTTACTCACACCGAACTGGCACGGTCCTGAAACCAACGCATGCGATGCCGCTGTCAATATAAACAATGAACAGTTGTACGCGCCCTCGCTCTCACGCACCCCGCACCCCGCACTCCAGGCCCTGCTCCACCCGCTACGCGCAACAACGCACGCCGGACGAGAGTTCTGACAGCACTGGAACTCCGTGTCCTCACACAGACTTCTACACCACTACTTACTCTAAGAACCCCAGGACTGGTTTGGGAATAGATCCCAGTAGATTAATAAAACAACAACAACAACAACAACAACAACAACAACAA
This sequence comes from Peronia peronii, assembly GCA_039654565.1. NCBI lineage: Eukaryota > Metazoa > Mollusca > Gastropoda > Systellommatophora > Onchidiidae > Peronia > Peronia peronii. Next base: position 3,209 of record JBCEWB010697578.1, on the reverse strand, counting down.
CAACAACAACAACAACAACAACAACAACAACAACAGCAACAGCAACAACAATAACAACAGCAAGAACAACAACAACAATAACCACAACAACAGCAACAATAACAACAAGAGGCTCTCTATAAAAGAGAAAAATAAACTGACTGATAACACAGTACTTAAACGTTCAACGTGATATTAATATCTGAGTTTTAAACATATCAAAATTTATAACATTAGTTATCAAAGAGTGCTAAAGGATGTCATAGATACAAAAGCACACAGGTAGGAACGCCATGTTTGCCGTGTGGCGTACCTCATGCTCACAACATTTTCTTAATTTAATCAAGGGCCACATATTGTTTTAATATTACATCAAAAAAGGTACGGTATTTGTTGGTACGTTCAACATTTACAAGAAACCACTTTTTTTCCTTGGGCGATTAAGGAGGAAATAACATCAAAACATATGAGATGCGACACGATGAAGTCAGTTTCTCGCCAAATTTTGAGCATACGGAGTTATTGGTATCACTGTTAAGATTATTCATTTCCCTGTCTGCGTGTGAACAAAGTTTTGTTCTACCTTAAGTAGAAGTTGAGATATTGACAATTAAAGACGATGAGGGTGACTGGTGGTTCAGGCGAATTTAGTGAGAAAATGGCCGATCAGTTTTGTTAATCGTTATTAATCCTTATTCGGCCATACCACTAAATTGCAATTTTTGGGCTTTCAATCTATTTCAACAAATTTAACTCTGAAATGCATTTTTAGATTGATATAGAACGGGTCTGTGAAGAAAAAAAAATGCGTTAATAATTTATTCACTGTTCAAAAACACGTGACCTCTCCGGTCGCCTCAGTTTAACGAGCGCCTGATTTCATCGTGTCGCCTCTCATATCATTACGTGCTGAGTCACATCAGTGGTAACTAAAATATATGCCGCTGCATTGCAGAATTGTCTTAATTACTTCTGGCCAATCAAATCCTTAAAGTTCTACTGCTCGGGTTTAGGAATGGCTTTTCCTAGCACTGTGTTAGATGAGAATACAAATGGGGAACTTGATATTTCAGCTTGTACAGATAAATAACAGTCGAAAAAAAAATATGATATCGTTCTTATTTCCATATCACTGCTCAATAGAATTAGATTATTTTCGAATATAACGTTTACAATTTCCTCTAACGCAAGCTTTATTGCTGCAGAACATTTCAAGATAACCTCCAGTAGGAGGTTGAAAGACGTATTACAGAACGTAACACGCAGAACGTTGTGTCATTGCTACTTTATCTATTTATTCTTGTTTTAGTTTGTTTGCTTGTTTATTTGTTTGTTTGTTTTGTTTATTTGTTTCTCTGTTTGTTTGTTTGTTTGTTTCTTTGTTCACAGTTCCTCATACCAATGCAGTCTTATTTGGCATAATTACACGAAAACCTGGTAATTTCTTAACAAGGAAGAAAGAAGAAAGAGCCAAGTATAGCACTGAGACTAACATGAAAGGGAATAATTTATAAATCTACCAACTCACATTCCCTGCAGGTCCCCCCTATTCCCTTTCATCTCGCTCTCAGACACCACTCCTCAGAGAACTTGTTTGTAAAGTGGTTCAACGGTGCATCAGCACGATTGTGGCCATATTGCGCTTAGCACGGTCGTCAAAGGATATAGTAAGTAATGACCACCATCTTGCAGTTATAAGTAACTAGAAGAGAACCCACGGCCTTCGTGAGAGCTTTTTAAATATATATAATCCTACGACTTAAAGTGTATGGCAAAGCGTGCGCACCTCGATGTTGATATTTTGGTTCATTAAACTGAATGTTACTCAAAGAAAACGTGCTTGAACGCGTCATACTATCGGACGTATAATTCGGATCAAGCACCCTTGCGAGTTTATTATTCAATTATTATCACATTTTTAGAATAATGTCAAAGATAATAAGCTTTTTTCGGGTTTATGTACAGAAAAACACAGATCCATATGCAACAATGTTGCGTGCCAAATTTCATATGGATCCATTCAGCAGTTTTCGAGTCCATAAGCCTATTGTGGCTTTTCTTCCAATTTTACAATATAGACTAGCTAGAAGAGAATCCATGCCTTTCGCAGGAGATTGTTTAAATATAGGTCAAACCCATACTGCCCTGCGGGGGTCGCCGTGGCTATGTGGTTGGACGTCTGTTTAATGGTGAAAACCACTCACGTCGGTGAGGTTGTGGCCGGAATCGACACGCGGGTCTTCCCATTCGGGGATAAGAGGACATGAAAATCGAAAACCTGCATTTCTTCCGTGACTCAACGGCCTCCTGACTTCCTCTGGGTGCGGAAGCCCGAACGTCTAGCCTTCTCGGATATGGGAGAATATATTTCAGAGGTCCCTTGTGTACGTTATGCACATTAAAGAACCATTGCCAATTCAAAATCGATGAAAAATAGCTACGGACAGAATTTCCAAATTCCAAATTTCTGACATCAAAAATTCTCAGCAAAAACAGGCAGCCATTTGAAACTGAGATAATCCTACTTTCTTAGGACTGAAAGGCTTAAGAAAAACAACAACACTGCTCTGCGACTTAAAATTGTGGGTTTTGTTGCAGATTTATAGTACAGACTAGAAGAGAACCCACGGACTCAGTGGGAGATTTTTTAAAACTATATCAAACCGATACTGACTTGCGACTTAAAGTGCATGGCAAGCATGCGCACCTCGATGAACGTACAATTCGGATCAAGCACCCTCGATCAGCAGCCTATTGTGGGTTTTCTTGCAATTTTATAGTATAGGTAAGCAAGCTGACCACACTATAAAAAATAACAATTTCAATAACGACAACAACAAAATCAACAATAAAGCACGTTTATGAAGACTGAAGAATTGGTATGAAAAGGTGAGATTCTCATGGAAGAAGAATAAACAGGAAATGGAAAAAGCAAAAATCCAGATGTAATGCCAGAGGCGTATCTCAAAACTCTGACATCGAGCTGCAAACGTTGTTGACACGAAGCAACATTGAAACTTCTGTGGTGACGTTGAACCGAGGTGATTCAGTACAATAACAATGATAATACTACTACTAATAATAATCATAATAATAATAAAGGGCATTTATATAGCGCCTCACCCCTGGAGGGCTCGAAGCGCTTTACAGCATAGCAGAACCAAAATGTTGAACAACCACACACGAAATATGCCTCAAAACAAACATGGGCAACAACATACGTACAAATT
>JBCEWB010697467.1:0-17190 GCA_039654565.1 Peronia peronii | reverse complement strand
CTCCATTATCAGAATCATCAATTTCATTTCATATATCCGTCTACAAATCTAAATTCTGCATGAAAATACCCAAAAAAAGTGTTCAGCATCAATATGCTTTTCAATTTTGTTGCTAATCATATCGTTACAATAGCTGTCCGTCAGTTCCAGTGTAACCAGCCTAAGAAAAACAGCACTTCAAAGGCTTCAAGTCACACTTTAGCACTCAAGTCCATATTTTTACAACAAATAGTGTTTGTATTTCCGGTAATTGCCACAAACACAAATGTTGTCACAAAAATAATGATGTCGTAAGCAGCAGAAGTGGCTCGAAGCGGTGCGAATGATTGAGCTGCTCGAGCTGCTGGGAGCAGCTCACCGGCATTTCGACAGCGACCAACAGCCTCTGTCAGCGGCTCACCGGAGATAAAGAGTTAAAAGTAACAACATTTAACTTCCAGATTGAAGGTACATTTCCAATACAACAAATCTATGTGAGCACCATGTTTCTGTTCCCTTATGTCATTTACTTGATGATGAAAACTCACAAGGTATCAGTCAATTTACAGAGTTGAACCTCCTCACTCCTGAGAAATGGATGTATCTCTCACACACACATTGTCCTATACCCACCAGAATAAGCAATTCTAATGCTCAAGTAGCAAGGCTGGGTCGAGCTCTCTCACTACATACATAGAACATGAACTGGTGATATCATTTCCTCATTCTTTCCTCTCTGTCCTGGCCCCAAATCTTTTCAAACATTTGACAACCTCTGGCCTCTAGAGCAAGGAGGTTAAAAAAGTGTTGGTATTGCTAGTTACCTACTGTACATGCAAATGCTGTGAACGTAAAACAAAACTAATGAAAACCCATGTGCATAATATGTGCCTGTTTCACACATGGAAGACAACTGAACTTTGTTTAATGAAGTGACTGATTCAAACCATTGCTTTGGAAAACCTTGGCTGGTTTTTTGTTTCTGATCTTTTTCAGCAGGATAGTTAAGGCTCGGGACTAAACTCATGGACCATAACCTTGAAAATATTAAGAATTGGACATCTACTTTCAGCCTTAATTCTTCAGCTATTAATCACAGCTTATTAGTGTATCTGTAGTGCTTGCTACATTTCATCAGGTTCAATATCCAGTGTGCAAAATGAATTTTTCAAAAATGAATTCAACCCACAAACTAGTGTCTCATAGTTTTCTACATTTTGCAGGGGTATGTAAAGCAATAGCAGAATGCACTGCTATTTGTGCTGATGGTTTGACAGTGGAATTATGTGAGAAAGAAAAGGTCAAGATCTCTAGGATCTGGATAGGACTCTAATTAATACAGTCCTACATTTGATATTTTAAGGTCTCCTAATATATGGTTTTTGATCCAGAAATTCAATTTTGGATTTTTGTTTTCTCATAAAAGTTCAGACTTTTCCAAATACAAAAATAGCATTAAAAAAGTGGAAATGTCCATTCTTATGTGTTTGACCCATGGCAAGTCAAGAGCTGTCCTGACAACCAGGATTTGTCTCCCTCAGGTTGCTAGATGCAGTGGTAGATCATCACTATTTCACTGGATGTAAAGAAAGCGTGTATCAAACAATTGATTCTGACCTCTTCTAGCAATATCTTGAGCCCCAGGGCCGGGAACTGATATTGGATGACTACTCTGAGATGAAATTGACTCACAATCATGCCAAATTATCAAAGTCAGCTTTCACTACGTGCTCTAAAACAAACATCCACCTCCTGTAATACGTGAAATTCTCTTTTATTTCTGCTGTTTGAGAGCATAGTTGTGGACTATCTATCATAGTAAAGGTCAAGACATTCTTGGTTTGGACAGAGAAAGACATGGAGGCCACATATAGATCCTATAGAGCACAGATGGGGCTCTGGGAGCCCTTAAAGCAATAATAGATAGAGAGCAAAATTCCCAGGAAAAACAACAAAAAAAAAAGACATAGAAGGCATGAAATATCATGAAGTATCTGAAATAGGACTGTTTTGAGGTTTATAGGAGAATAAAATGTTCTCCAGATCAATGTTTCCCACTTTCCCACAAAAAAACTTTAAACGCATTTTTCACAAAACCTAAATTTCTATCATTGTTTTGCTATCTACTTTCTTTATTTCTGAACTGATACTAACCAAATTTAGCATAATATATCATTTTCAGAACAAAAAGAGTAAAACATATGTCTATGCAGCCAATTCTGTTTGTAAAAAGTTTGGAGAAAAATAGGTTTTTCTTATGATATATGTGGGCGTAATGTGAAATTTCCATGCATGGCATTTTAAAAAATATCTACAAAATCTTCTTTTGCATACAAATAGCTGAAAATAGGTAAATTTTTAGATAATGTATCCTACCCAACAAACTGTCCAAATTCCACTAAGTTCCACTGATATTTATCAGAGGAGATGGATTTCAAAGATAGCTATTTCAGAGAAGCCAAAATCCATCACCATGGTGACCATTTGAGAAAGTCAGTTTTTTCCCCCATTGTTTTCCTCTAACTTGAATATTTCACCGAATTCAATGGAAAAGATTAAATTATCCATCTGTAGTAACCATCATCATCATCATCATCATCTCCAGGAAAGCCTTAGGTCGCATTGATTCTTTAGCAAATCAATCAAAATAAGGAAAAGTTAATGATTTGTATTGTGAGCAAACATCGGCCTGGATTTTTCTTCTTCTACCAGCCCGGCCGAAGTCTGTGTGTTGACAATCACCCTGTCTGTTTTCTTGCTCTGTAGTTGACATGTTTCTCTCTCCAGCATGTATTTACACACAGTGGCATTTTCATATTGACACAGCTACACTCCCCAGACGACAGAACCACAAACTCTGCACTTCACCAGAACAAAAGGCAATGGACAGTAAATGCTGAAGAACTTGTGTAACATACAAAACAACAGAAATGCATCAGTTTGGATTAGGGTTAGGATTGAGTTTCTTCATCTTCTTCCTGTAGTTTCTCAGCTTCTGCCGGAGATTGAATGTGGAGCTGTTACTTTTGCATGCCGTCGGTGACGGCGGCACTGTACAATCAGGGTTCAAATGTCCACTCTGAAGTGATGAAGGCTCATTAAGTACCAGTTGGACATGATTTGATTTTGTCTGCGGTGGTTTGTTCTTCTTGCTATGTCCGTCATGTTCCACCCAGTCCAGGCTTGAATAACGGTCTCGGTCATCCAGACTGCCGCACAATGAATCATCCAGAGAGGCATACGATGCATGAATCAGTTTCATATCTCCAACTGCCACATTATTGTTGTTGTTGGTTGTTGCGGTGCTGTGGATCTTTATGTGGCTGAGGTCAGACTGCAAGATACCTGAAGTTGTTAAAGAAGCTGAAAGTTCTTTATACGCAGAAAGATTATCACTGAGTCCTAACTCGTCTGACTGGGAGGCGGCTGTATGCAAGTTGGCATTGACACTGGCAGGCCGCTGCAGAATACTGCTGATGAGGTCTGAGGAAGGGATGCCACCATTGCCCACATAAGGATGGCTGGTACTACTGGTGTTGTTGGCTGGGCTGTTACTACTGAGGCTGAGGTGGGAATTGCATGAGAAGAATGAAGCGCTGCGACACAAACTGCCTGGGGTAAGACTGGCACTGGGGGAGGGGGACAGTCCATCTGGCACTTGACCGGACAGGCAGCCTGAGGGTGATAGGAATGTGGCTGGTGGGGATGTGGGAAGAAAGTGGGAGAGCAGAGGAGGTGAGGTGGGTGTAGAAGGCGATGATGGAATTATATGTAAGGGAGAAAGAAACAAAGGCTCTGGACGAGGAGTTGGTTTGGGAGTATTTGTATCACTTGGACTGTGGTGAATGTCCCCCAGCGGCTGTAGTGTGGCTGAGGACACAATCTTACCATTGGTCTGTGAGTTGCTAGTCCAGCTATATTCCATGCTGAGTTCTGGCTTGTCTCTATCAAACTGTGAATACAAACTATCACTGTGAACAAAATGGTCATGGGCACCTGAAGAAGAACATAAAGGGCTACAACTGCCACAGATATGGGACTTTTCTCTAGTTACTTTCCTTGAAATCTCACCTCCATTTGTGATATTTTCATCCTTTTTTTCAGCTTTTGCACCTTCCTCTGGCTGTGGAGAAATATAACGTCCAGGATGACTTATACACAAAAACTTGCTATCGTTGCGAGCAAAAGCCTCTCTCCTGGCTTGGAAGTCGTCTTCAGTATGTTTATTTTCTCCTGTCTGGTGAGAAGTCAATGTATCACTACCTTTGCCAGTGGCAATGACGTAGACCCCACCATGCAGAGAGCTGGAGGCAGGGGTTGGTGAAATGGCACTACGGTGGCCAGTGCTAGGCTGGGGGATGATGTCACTGAGTGGTTCCGAGATGATGATGTCAGGTTTGGATCCCGATAGTAAGATGTACTCAGTCATGAAGCGATAGATATAACAATACTCCTCCTGCGGACAGATACGTCCATGGAAAATGAGCTGATGTACATCAAAGTCACATAAAATAAAACAAAACATTGAAAATGGATGGAAAGAAAGGATGTCTCCAAAATTTCATATCATATTATCTTCCTGGAAGTTTCAACATGACATGTGGTAAAATCAGCTGAATATCAACAGGAGTTTCCTTGAGATGATTAAAATTTACTGATCACTGAGTCACAGGAAATCATCCCAGAATTAACTTGTCCTAATTACAAAGGACAACTTAACTACATCACTCTAGCAGCAGTATGAGGTATGTCCAAAAAGTGGTCTTGTGTATGCTGAAAAGCGTATGTGATACATCCACAGTCAATTAGCCATCAACTACTTCCTTTTCCTCTTTGATCTGATGTTCCAACCACTGACTAGCATTTTGCATCTACACATTGAATCTTTTGACAGACACTGCACGCCGATGATTGGCAGATGCCAAATGATTAGAGCCCAGATCAGGTGTACAATGTGTTTGTTTATGTAACAAATAGTAACAATTGATAACTGCCAACGGTGTTGATTGCCTATGGGATAGCTAGAGAATGGTGTCGGTTGGCTTGCTCACAGTGGGTGGGATTGAGTACAGGAGGGTGTTAACAGTGGACAGAGCAAGGGAGATTGAACATATCACTGATGTTTAGCACAGGATTGCAAGACATTTAGCAATGAAGTGATTAATTCTGGGGTGACAAGGGGTTAAATTTCAACGTAAATATCTCAACACAAAAGAGTGACAACTAAATACTTTTGCCACGAAAGTAAACATGTTCATTTCCTTTTTACTGACCATCAGTCACATCAAAAAGTTGACATCCAATTTCTGTCCCTGGTTCCCTCACAAATTCTCTTGAAGATAAAGTTCTGTATGAACAGCAAGTTATATCATAATGAAGTTCTTTTGTGAGTCACTGCACATGTATCAGTCAAGATGTCAACATTTGGTGATGAAATAAGAGATATCTGCTCTAAAATCACCCACTAGCAGGAGTCAGGGAGCAAAATCTTTAGCATCAGTAAAACACTATTAGTTCTGGCCCAAGAATAATATAGGCTGGACGAACTTCAAAAACTGTTAAACTCACTTACCTTGACTAAGGAGAGAGTTTTCATCACTGAGAAGCTGCCACATGAGCAAACCTTTGTACATTTGGCTTTAATTACTGTCACTCTTTTGAAGGACAAAATTTGGTAATATGGAACAAATATATTTAACTTACCAGAGTAGGTACTAGCTGTGGACGGTTTTTACGTACAAGGCGAACAGCGTTAAAGACATCAACTTCTCTCTCAACTCTGATTTGGTCGCAGCATACAGAGATGGCACAATACAAGCCAACTCGATTACTGCCATCTCTGGTAGAAGAGAAAACACAAATAGCAGTGTGAAACAATCTCTCGCAGGTTCTAGTGAAAGTATTTGCACAAAGATATCAAACAGGATATAACACAAAGTTTTCTTTTGTTTCCTATAATCGAAGCATATAAATGGATGACAAGAGGCAAGTTTACAAAAAATGTGAGCCTAATGTATGGAGTGACATAGTTTATCAACACATGTGCCTTTATGGCTTACAACCAGCACAATTATTCAGTGACAATGTAATGGAGCTTCACAGCAACAATACACACCTACACACAAAAGGAATGTACTAGCCACACATGCATAGACATGAAGTATTCTCTGACAGGTTTGCTGGTAAGATACAAACAATAACAACGGAGTGCTAAGTCATACTTGGAGAGGACACAGATTGGCTGTCGACTACTGCTGCGTTTCTGCCACTCGTTGACCCACTCCATCACAGCCAGCAGAGAGCGCGACAGAATTCCCCCTCCCTTTCGGCCATTACGTCCCCTGCTCCGACTTTCTGTCCTCTCGGCTGAACGGCTCCGACCCTCTGCACTCGGACTGCTTCGCCGAGCCAGGTGGTTGCTGTCACTGCCTCGCCTGCCAGAACTCAACACCTGGAACATCTTGACGATCACCTCATCCTGTCGCAGCTCACAGCCAACCAAATTGTTCATAATCTGAAAAAACATCCAAGACAATAATGATATGCTGTGTCAATGTCTTGTTACAAACAAAGATACTCAGGCTCAGGGTTAGAAAGATGACAATTTCTCTTTGTAAAGTGAAATTCAATGGGACTTTTCACAAAATATAAGCACCACACTGGAAAATAATCCATAGGCATATATGAAATGAACTCCACATCAATATAAAAGTATTCCCTCTATCAATATTCATTTATCTACAATGCTGGAATATAGCTCACATCAGCAAATCAAAATCCAATAACTGAAAAAATCTCATTGATGTAGTATTGGGACTGATGGTAAAAAATGTTGAAACCATGTAGCTCACAACTCAAAATCTCTGGAGTGGATCATTTAAACCCTCAATATGGGCAAATTATAAGACTCAGAAAGTTTCTTTTGATGTTATAACTGAGAAGAGGACTTGGCATCAAAAGAAATCAATCATACACTTTGATATATTTCCATCAGTCTTTATTTAACAATGATACAGGCACAAACTACTGACTAGTATGATTTCACTGGCCAAAAGTTAAGCAACAAGAGAACCAAGGAAAGTTGAGTGCAAAAGAACTGCTGTCGAGCGACGTCTCATTCACATGCTGTGGCTCTAGCATATCTGCCTTGATACAGTCACAAACTGTCAGTGTGATTGTGCTAAACATGCAGTCTGCCTTTGCTGAGGATTTCAAAATCTCTAGCTGTGTCATATTTTCTAATTCCTCCTACAGGAAACTGAACTAGTTGCCTCTATATGTCATAAGTTTTACAAAACAAATAAACAGCCGGAAACAGAAAAAAAAAACATATTATGAAAAGAATTGTTGCCTAAAGTCGTGCACAAGAAAACAAAACAAACAACAACAAAAAAAAAGAACCAGGAATTAATTATAATAATAACATTCATAACAAATACAACTGCATGCCAAAGCCTAAGGGATAGATGTCAGAGAGTATCCATGCCTAACTGGGATATCAATATTGAGAGATATTAGTAGAGTGCTGGAGAAATGAAGCTGCTTTGCATTAAGTAAAACCAGGGAGGTGCTTCAAAACTCTGTGTGTCCACTGTCTGACTGGCAATCTTCACACACACACACACAGACCACACACAGAAGGAGAGGGATGGGCAAGGCAGGAGGAAGCTGGAGGTCAGTCTGCGGGTCAAGCCAAAGGTCAAGATGAGCAGCCAGAGATATAATGATGAAGGAAAGATAACAAGATTGCAGGCAATGCCAGAAACAAGTTGTTGTTTCAATATTATAGCACCAGTCTGGCCTTCTTTATTAGTTCCTTTATCAAGTTACTTTATGGCCCTGGATTCTATGTCAGAATTTCTTTGTTAATGAGTCAAATTGTCCGTTTGGTGGTTTCTTGCACATACTTTTTGCAATGAATTTTATCAAACAGCTATGATCTCTTCTCAGAACAGCAGTATTCATCATAGTCAAAGTCTAAATGTTGGCTTAGACAAAAGTTTGGAGTCAGTTTTCATAAATAAAAGATGATTTGACTTCAGTTTTGACTATATGTTGGAAGATATGATTATGCCAGACATTTCTGTGCAGTGTAGTAATATTTTAAAAAACTTCCAACAGAGTGAACAAAAATAAATGTATATAATTCTATGTTTTTATCTCTACCACTTCAACCATCGGATTAAAAGGGATCCCAATTTGTATTCATGAGCTTCTGAAAATGCTCCACACGTGCGAACTCTAATGATACATGATGTGCTGTCAAACTGTGAAAGTTTAAAATAATAATAATAATGAAAAAAATATTAAAAGATGACACTGACAACACTATTATCATATATCTTCAAACACAACCAAAAAAGGGATCAAAACTCAAAATAAGAACAAGCACAATTGGTTTGAAAAACAGAACCAAAAGAAAAAAGAAAGAAAGAAAAAGAAAGAAAAGGATTTCAAAGTTCAAACTGTTAGCATCCACCAACAAAGACTATAATTTGTGGTGATAAAAATGGGGGTGATAAATATGTGTGAGAGTGCAGAGAAGGAGTGGAAGGGACAGGGGGAGGAGGAGGGGGGGGGGGGTTTAGGGGGGGCCACTGTCAGTAGAAATGTTGTTACCATGACATCTTCACTGATGCGCACAAGAGTCTGAGCAATGAGGTGTGGATGCCTTTTGGGCTGGGGAAGGAACAAGTTGATATGGTAACAAAGCTGAAAGACGAACCCACTGCTGAACAATCAACCCAACATCTGAACAGTGCCACCCGCAGCTAAATGGTCAAACCTACATCTGAACAGCTGAGCAATCAGACCTACATCTGAACAGCTAAACAGTCAAACTTACATCTGCAGAGTTAAACCACAGCTAAATAGTCAAACCTATATCTGAACAGCTAAACAGTCAAACCTACATCTGAACAATCAAACCTACATCTGAACAGCTAAACAGTCAAACTTACATCTGCAGAGTTAAACCACAGCTAAATAGTCAAACCTACATCTGAACAGCTAAACAGTCAAACCTACATCTGAGCAGCTAAACAGTCAAACCTACATTTGAACAGCTAAATAGTCAAACCTACATCTGCTAAGTTAAACCACGGCTAAATAGTCAAACCTACATCTGAACAGCTAAACCACAGATAAACAGTCAAACATCTGAACAGTCAAGCTCACATCTGAACAGCTTAATTCACATCTGATCAGATAAACCCACAGCTGAACAAATAAATTCTCAACTGATCAGCTGAACAGATACTTGAACAGCTGAGCAGTTAAAATCACAGCTGAACAATTACCCCACTTTCTCTCTAGTAGTGACACCTTCCCTTGTGGTGGTACTGGTGTGACTGGTAACATTTAAGATAGAGTAAAATCTGGAAAATGGTAAACTGGAGAGCACAATTAATGACAGAGCTGTACAGCTGAATCACAATTGAAATTCTATTGTTTCTAGCCTGGTGATGAATCACAGCTGAATTTCTACTGTATCTAGCCTTATAGTGACGCTGCGAATTTGTATTGCTAAAGATGGAGTAAAGAGTGACTCTTATGACTGAAAAATGTTCAATGATAGAAGACAATTGGTGACACAGCTGACCAGGTAAAACCACACCTGGACACATTTTCTCACTCTCTCTTAAAGTCATATCTGGTATCTTGCCATGTGATAATACTGATGTGAATTTGTAATGCTTATATTACAATAAGGCTGACCTGATGCTTAAATGATGGTGCCATTGGTAACTGAGTCCAACAGGGAAAACCACAGCTGAACACATTCTCTCACTCTTTCTGTTACATCTAGCCTTTCAACAATGTTGTGAGCTGTAAGATTTCCAGCCTAGCCAAAGACTCAAAACTATTTCATTGATAGTCCACCATAGTTTTCTGAACTTTCAAGTGAACATGTCCCACAATGTACATTAAGAACAGCAAGAGCCAACCAGCTCCAGATACCTAAGTCTAGAACAGCAATAGATCATAGGGCCTTTTCAATGAGTGCCCTGAAATTGTAGAGGTAAAGAGAAGGTACAAAACAGCATTATTTAACAGATTTTACTTGTAAAATTTCCGTTTCAGTCTATTGCTCATTTATGGAATAGATCTAATGTATATTATATTTGTTTGCTTGTTTTATTGGTCAATTTTTGATGTCCAAAATCTTTCATATACATCTACTGAACTTTCGAGCTAACAAATCATTATTAATTATAAAAATCTGTAACATGAAGACAACATAATTTTTGCAGGGCAATAACTCATTGGACATAACTATTTAATCAACCAATAATTATAATGTTGCAGACAAATCCGCCAATATTGAACACTAGTACATCGATTTGAAAACTGGAATAGCTCTCAACAAATCTAATAAAACACATCAATTATTTGTGTGCTGATATTTTCAAAGAAATTGGATATCTGTCTGTTTTGTGCCCAGCCTGCTGGAAGACTCTCTACAGGCAATAAAACTAAGGTGTATGTACAGGGTGTCCATGATGTTTGGACACCTGGGACATATCAGTAGCCACCACCTTCCTTGTAGAGTCAAAGCATGGGTTTATGTGAATCTTGCAAAGGGCATCAAATTATGCATCATAAATGATGGAAATCATATTGAAGATGATATACATTATTCAATGTTTTTCATCTTGCAAATACATCAATTATGCAGGGTGTCCATAAAGTGTGGACACAAAGGTAACATGCATCTTTTCAATAAAACAAATACAAAAAACATTTATCTAATTGAAATATTAATACTTATATAAGACCTTCAATATGATTTCTGCCATGATGCCAAATTTGATGCCCATTTCAAGATTCACAAAACCCAGTGCATCAATTTCACCAAAAAGGTTAATAGTCTGTGATATTTCTCATGTGTTCAGACTTTATGGACACCCTGTAAATATATCAGAAAATAAAAGCAGACTTGGATTCTGCATTTTACCACCATCGATACAGATCTATTTGTGAGATGTGTCCTTCAAGGAGCTGCATCAGAGAAATGATCAGGGTAGAAATACGGTGCTCTTGGAAAAGGAGGAGAAATACTGTTTATGAACTACAGGATTGATGTTGCTGGGGTGGAGAAACAGTCAGGAGATACTTGCCTTCCTAATGGCAAAAGTTCTGATGACAGTGTTAATCTGTCTCTCACAGCTGAGGTAGCGCACACTGATGGGGCCATAGCAAGCAGTCTGATCTATCTCCTTGGGCCAGAACCGGGGGTAGCTCTGGTAAACAAGACAAGTATCAGACTTTTCAGTAGTTTCACTAAGACATGCAAAAGGTGCTAAAGACAGAAACTTCTTGCATTTGTAGCACATCCACATTTTAATTTTCAGACATTCTTAGAAGTCCAGTGGGACATGAGAGGCATCAAACCTTTCATAATTTGCACCAGTACTTAATACAATGAACATAAAACATTTGCTCAATTGGACAGACATTCACGTTTTAAATCTCAGATATGTTAAAGTAAGAAATCATGAATTTTTATTTATCTTTTTTCATCTTATTTTTTTTTTCTGTTACATGAATCACAGAGCAACTTTGATACTAGCCCCGCCCCTCTGCTATCAAAACTGTTCAACTATGAGAAATAAAGAATAAGCCTGTATTCCATTTGAATATCTGTCCTTCCTACAGTAAGATTTGTATCAAAGCCAGCCGGCTTTGGTCATAGTACTGATCATATATCAATTCTTATGATATATTTCCATGTGGGAAAATTTATGGATCAGACCAACTTCTTTGTACATTTGGAAAGCTGTAGGTTGAATATCTTCTAATTTGTTTTTTTTTTCCTTACTCTGGTGAACTTATGCGGGTCATTCATGAAGACAAGGGAGGTAATCTTGAAGTCGTACAGCAATCGCCATAGGTCAGCTATGGTTCTTTTGATTGGCCACTGTGTTACCAGGTAAGTGTTCTCTGTATGGTAACCCTGCAAACAAAGGTACACACACCAAAAGGATTTAAACAAGAGTAGTCACAGTCAGTACCACAAATACTATCCCTCACCACTGTTCGCTGTCCACTCATTTAAGTAGCTTTTACTTATAGCAATAAAAGTGTTTTACAGATTGAGCTGTCATAGTACAGTGACACAAATCATCATGTGGTCATATGTTTGTGTGGTCACTAATATGTTAGGTACTTAGGGAAAACTTCAATTTGTTAGGGCCAGTTCCTAGAAAATCATCTTTACACACATTGCCCTCAGTTCTTCTCTTCACTATCCAGGTATGGCCACAGCTTTGCCCATACACACATACAGAGCTCTCTGTTTTTTGTTTTCTACTTTTTATGGCTACTCATCATCCCTTCAAACACCTACATTTGCATCAGATAAAATAGTTTGAAATTAAAAGAGAACACAGAGAAGAGGCTACTGTTACATTTCCCATGATAAAACAGGTTTGCCCAATAGTGGTCTACAGCAGACAGCAAATGGAAGCAACGATCTGCATCTTTATGACAGTCCTGAACTATGAATGTCTAGTTCTAAAGGAGTGGGATAATTTTCTAAAATGGATGAAAAGGTCCAAAGGACCTGTTAAATCATATTATTTCATTTGAATGAACTGCACCACTACCCAAAGAATCCGCATGTAATATCTGAATTTAATCTCCCCAATATGTCTGAACAAAACAATACAAAACAAAACAAAAGGAGAGAAAAGCAACATTTAAATAGAACATGACATGAAGAACAGTGTTTCAAATCTTTTCTGTCACTGTCGCAGTTAAGTATTCTTATTTTGTAACAATCCTCTTTTCAGACAGCCATATTTGGTTTGTTAGAGCATTTCTAGCTGGGTTTTTTCTACAGTTCAGATCCCAAACATTGGATTCTGAAGTAAGAGATTAACGTTAAGACAGACTTTTTATACAACAGTCTTTTTATCAGACTTAAGATTTAAAGACATTATTTCAATTGTATTTATTTCTGAGAGCAAAAATCAGATCTGACTTTAATACCAAAAGAGGATGCACACAATAAGAGGACAGCATCACAGGCCAGATGGAATGAGTGGAGACCATGTTTAGTCTAGCGAGCACAGTGAAATGCTTACATCAACATAGACTGCGTTGATGAAATCTGTTCCGCTGTCTCCACAATCTGCAGTTGTCAAGTAGGGACGGGCACATTCAGCTGGAACAACCACAGATCAATACACAACCAACATCAGGTGACAACTATCATCACTTTGTTTAGGATAAATTGACTCACTCTCTCCATCTTTCTAAGAATTATTTGTATCAAATTTAAAATTCAGAAATTTTTGGGCCAGCAATATTTCTACAAGAAAACTAAACATGCTGAAAAAAAAATAAAAATAAAAATAAAAATTTGCCATTCAAAGTATTCCTCAATTCAGTAAATAACAGGCTTTTAAGCTGATCTGAACATGGCATAAAGAAGACTTCATGTAAAATACATCTACGTATAACTAAAAAAACTGACTTTAGTGGTACAAGTAATTCATAACCATGAATCTAATCGAATGCTGTATTTTTAAGAGAAAACTAAATAAATTAAAATCTCCTGAATACATGTGGTGTTTATTAATTTCTTTCTAAGCTCTAATGAAATCTAATTATGAAACAATAGTCAAGCTGGAAATCTTAAGGTGTTTGTATCCATGTGATGCATCTTTCAAAATCTACACTGCAGAAGCTTTCTCATATTTAACTCCTACATACAGCAAACCCCTGCACTTCTCCCCCCCCTCCCCCTACTCCCCACCCACTTTCACACTCTTTCTTTCTCTTTCTATCTTTGTACATCTTCTCTCTCTTTTGAAATCATTTCAAACACTTAGATTTACTGATTGTCACAAGTATATCATCTCTACTCAAAACTTTTCTATAAAAATGGATCTTTGCCTTTTAAAACTTCACTGAGCAAGGTTAATGATTGTCACACTGAATGAACATACTGTATTTCTGACCAACTGAGAATTAAGCTACTGTTCTCAGCTGACACTGGTTCTCACCTGGAGACTGACACTCTTCTTTCTTCGTCAATCACTTCATGTTTATGGTGTTAAAAAGATGTTGTACAGTTTGAACAACTAAAGATGCTACCTGCAGCAAATGTTGTGAATACTTACGAGGCAGCATCATGATGTCTCTGCTCTTGCTGCGATTCTCTACACGATGTCCACTGGCACAGTCCCCTATGCTTAGTCTGGGCACAATAGACTGCAAGGTCTGTGAAGTATATAATGAGATAAGATAATGTAAGATGTAAGAAGATAAGATGAAACCAGACAAAATAGATAAGATCATCAAAGCTGAGATGAAATGTGATGAGATAAGATAAGATAAGATGAACTTTATCCTGAACAAGCTGCTTTTTTTCTAGTGTTGATGATATAAACTATTAAATACCATACATTCACACACATACACAGAGCAAAAGTTTTCATGTACAGGACCAGAATAAATCAACAAGAACCGTGATAACTTGACAATAATGTCACTGAGTGAAAAAAGCAAACAATGAATTATCTCTGCATGCAATGATAATCCTGACGACAATCATTTACATTTTACTCAAAAAATGTCGTCACAATTGTGACTTCACACAAAGCAGACCTTCTGAGACAAATGTCATGTCCTCAAACAAATACTCAGATTCTCATACAAAGGCCAACATGTACAAAACAACTTATTATATAATCTCTGTCAAAGTTTAAGGCAGACAGTAATTAATTAATTACTGAACAATTTACATTTCATTGTACAAATCGTCATATCTCAGTTTTTGTTTATTCTGTCCCCAACTTTATGATTTTTGAAGATTTTTCTGTATGAAGGAAGGGGAGGGGAAGGGGGAGAGAGAAACATGACAGTGACCTTTTCCTGGTCTTACTTTTTGGGTTATTCCCCTTGATTGCTTTAACTGGTATGTTAGACTATTCTATGTTCCATGTAAAAGACAGTCTTCTAGGCCTTGTATATTCAGTATCCAAAGTAACCACTCACATTCCAGGGACACTTTAAACTTAGAATAAACAAGCACTCTATAGACATGACTGAACAGTTTGAAAAGTGGAGACAGAAATTTCTTCTTGTAGATTTATATAAGGAAAGAAGATGTTTACAGCAGTCATTAATTGTAAGATATGTCTGTGTGGTACTGATCAGAAACTCATCTTTCTATTTGAAAGAAATATGCAAGTATGTCTAATATTATCATCATAAGTGTAATGCTGTATCATAGCCATGAAAATATCTGAATGTGTGAGTTACAATTATGCGTACATAATTAGTCATCTATTTCTGTCATTGCAAGCCCAGTGTCATGTCACAGCCGAGACAATATTTGAATAAACTGAGGAGAGGGTACATCTGTTACTATCTCTGGAGGCTGTGAACATGTTTGTATGAGCTGAGGACAGAGTCTGTCTGTCAACATAAGTACAATGCCTTATCACAGGAGGGAAAATCTTTGAGAAATGAAATATAAATGGTGCTTAGTGATGAAGTTCAACTTCTGAGAAAATGGCCATAAGTTAAGACATCCCCTATGTTTTTCGTTTCAATGAAACAAGACTCTGAACATATTATTATTGGTCTATACTGTAAATCTGCAACAAAACCCACTTATGGACTTGAAAACATATGAAATTTGGCATACATTATTGTTGCATAAGAGCTGTGTTTCTATTTACATAAAGCTGAAAAAAAAAAGCTTATTATGTTTGACGTTATTCTAAAAAGGTGATAATATCTGAATAGTAAACTAGCAAGAGTGTTTGATCCAAATTGTACGTTCGTTACAATGATGTGTTCAAAACAAGAACCACGTTTTCTTTGATTAACGTTCAATTTGATCATCCAAAATATCAAAATTGATGTGCGCACGCTTGCCATACACTTTAAGTCACAGGACAGTATTGGTTTGACCTCTTTTTAAATAATCTCCCACAAACCCCATGGGTTCTCTTCTAGTATTTCAAATATTTTAGTAAGACCATGGAGGAATAGGCAGTGCAAGGTTAGCCATTTAGATCTGGCAGGGGTGAAAAAAGTATGAAAAAGTGTAAAAAAAAAAAAAAAAAAAGGGGGGGGGGGAAGAGAAAAACAAACCAAAATGAAAAAAAAAAGAAAAAGAACAAAATTTAACAGGCGCACCACAGCAATTTCATACAATTCAACTCCTTATTTGAAAGAGCTGACTAACACCAGGCAGAGTGGATCATGTTATATTATTGTGTTGCTATTGTTATCTTGTCCTATTTTTTATCTGATCTGATCATATTTAATGTGCGTTCACTTTCTCTTCTAACAACCTCCCACCTGAAATTCTCTCTCCAGCCTCTGGTGCTTGGAATCACCACCATGAGCGTAGTGCACCTGATAGGCGGCGGGCAGGGTGTCGGCTGGGTAGACTGTCATGCCACACTGCAGGTACATGGCCACTGTGTTGTAGATCTGTTGGTACTGGCCCTGGCAGAGCACACAGGTAAGATAAGATCCAATCAGATAGGACAGAATGGATGCATTTTTTCCTTTTTAGCTCTCTCTTATTTAAATGACCATGTTAGTACCTATTCTACCAAAACTTTCTCTGTTTCCTGCAAATAGCTTAACCTCCTGTGCAATCCGTTCTATCATCCTGCCTATCATCATTATATACAAATGTCCGAATATTTAAGACAGGCTGTCTACTGGCAACTCACTCAATACACAGAAAGAAACAAACACCAATCTGTCCATTCTTTAAAGGGGTAGTGCAACGTCACGGGCACCCTATACTATTTATTATAAAATAATAAACTTCTAGTAGCCAAAAACATGTTTGCGGTGTCATTTTTGCAAAAACATTGCCGTTAATGTGTTTATTTTGCAAAATAAGACGGCTTGTGGTGCTGCGTTTTCTTTCACCAGCTCGCTACGCCATTAGCGTGTTTTTCCGAGCATCTCTGTAGCTACTAGGAGGCTGCGCGTCTCGCGGCGGACTAGTGAAGCCCTATCAATTTCGGAGTGACACAAGTGCAGGCCCACATCGGACCACCTTACTGACTAATGTCTCCCTTTAATCCCTCCCTTCACATATGATATTTGTAATGAGCCAATGATAGGAGAAAGGGTTGTACTCATAAATACGTCAATTTCATTATTATGGGTGTCAATTTTATCACCCCTCGTCACTCAGACTATTTCCATTACAGATGTGTTCATAAC
>JBCEWB010697356.1:0-17191 GCA_039654565.1 Peronia peronii | reverse complement strand
AAAGACACAGAAGTCATGAAGAGAGGGCCAGTATGTACAAAAAGGGTGTTTTGAGGCCAAAAGCCAAATAAAAAACTCCCCATGTTAATTTTTCCGTGAAAAAAAACTTTAAAAGCGTTTTTCTCAAAACCCGGTTTTTTGTCAGTATTTTGCTATCTACTTTTTTGTTTTTGAACCAATTCTAACCAAATTTAGCCCACATCATGTTCACAACAAAACTCAAAAACGTACGTATGTGCGTCCCATTCTGTTGGTAAGTTTCAGAGAAAAATGGGCTTTTAGTATGAAAAAATGGCGAAATTTTAAATTTTGCTTACATGGCATTTTCAAAAATTTCTAGAGAATTTTCTATTGCATACAAACAGCTGAAAATATGTAACTTTTTAGATATTGCGTCAAAAAAATGCTCACCAAGTTTCATCAAGTTCGGTTAAAATTTGGCGGACTAGATAAATTTTGA
The DNA here is from genome assembly GCA_039654565.1 of Peronia peronii. Classification (NCBI taxonomy): domain Eukaryota; kingdom Metazoa; phylum Mollusca; class Gastropoda; order Systellommatophora; family Onchidiidae; genus Peronia; species Peronia peronii. Next base: position 16,731 of record JBCEWB010697356.1, on the reverse strand, counting down.
AGTTAGCTATTTTAGCGATGCCAAAATCCAAGACGGCGGTGTTGCCATGGCAACTATTTGAAAAAGTCAATTTTTTTTCACTGTTTTCCTCTAATTTGAACATGCTGAATGGATGTAATAATAAAAAAAATCACCTTCAGGACCCACTCCCCCCCCCCTTAATGTTGCAAGCCCATCTTTGTCAAGGCCTGCCTTGCCTCCTTTTTGCCCTCCACTTTTTCATAAATCACAAAGTAAATATTTATTTTTAATGGCACGTATTGAACTGAGTGAACTGACAACTGATTAAAATGTTCATCATCTGAATGTTTTTTTCCAGAGTGCTACACATTTATGAGTAAAGAACCCAACATTTTCATAATACACTTTCCCTATTTTCGTCTCATTGTACCACTACTGCAATTAGTGCACAAAGATCAACATGTCAGACCTATACTGGTAAGGTAATTTCATCTCTGAGAAGAAAATGGGAGGCCTAAGAAAGATAACGATTTTCTTAAAAATTAAATGAGCTTAGGTCACCATATTTAATACCGCAAATAATACTGATAACAATCTTGCTAGCGTAAGAATGAAAAATCTGGAAAGAACTCAAGTCAGACTGAAGCAAAACAGTTTCATGCATCATATTTCCTATACATGATGAAGATCTGCCAATCTGCTGATCCACTGTAAAAAATATGAAACACAACGACAAAAAAAAAAAAAAATTACAAGTGTATGCTAAAACAGCCATGGTGTCTCCAGCCCAGTCTTTCAATTATTCATGAAAATTATGCCTGTGGGTATGCTTATCTTTTCATCAATACTTTAAAGGTTGAGAAATTTTTTGGGGGGATATTATTATTTTTTCATTGATAGGTAAAAATCTACTCAATAGTACACACTGGTGAGATGGAAAAGTTCAATGCCTCATAAAGAAATCTAGAAAAGAACTGCATCCATTTGCACTGCACTGTGAATTATTATTTTACTCATGTTTGATATTTCCATTTTTTTTTTTTTGGCGGGAATTAATCTGTTTTTGCTAGCCCTGGGGTCATGACATATAAGAAATCAGGATAGCATGATATTTCACTTGTTAACCTGAGGGATGGCTTGTCAATGTAATATGTCTTACAAATATGACAGACACACAGTCAGGTCTTTGCTGACACTGCTAACAGTAGTAGCTTTCTATTGCTGTGGTCTGACTAAGGAAACACGCCTAAAATCTTTGCAAACTTGATAATCCAAATGGCTGAAGCAGAAAACAATATAACTGTGAACAAGCCAATGCTGGGAGGTATAAGTGCTGAAACGCAATTAACTTCTTGGGAAAAGTTTTCCTCTGTTTCACTGTTTTATTGACTGATAGAGTAATTAGTTAAATAAACTTTCATTTCATGACACGGGAACTTGAGTTCCTTAATAATACATATCGTAGTGGATCATGTAACATGAATATCAGTCATTAACACTAAACATATGTAGAGTTTCTTCATTTCACTTTTCCAGAGATGCAAAGTCAAAATATGTGATACTGTTCCTTACTACATAAATTAATAAATCAACAGTGCACGATGTGCTTTATAATGCTAGAGAGAGAGAATACAAGATAAAAAAATCGTCCTCCACGCAATAATCTCTCAACTGCATTACACAGGAAAAAAAAAAAACCACCACACTAATTTATTCTGATTAATGGAAAGACGTCAGTTACACAGTTAAAGATATATTTCTTTCATGAACAAAAAAAAGTCATGAGTATTGATAATCCTGTATATGAAGGGTTATGCTAAAAAATGCCGATTGTCTAGCTTTTTGCTATTCAGCAGTTAGGAAATACATGTACAAAGGTTTGGTTGGCCTTGTATAATGATGAAGAAATGCAATGAAAACTACCAGAAAAAAGTGAATAATTTTGGCTGTTGTGGAAATATAAAAGATATACCAGTACTATGTTCTTGTGTACTGAAATCTGAGGGTGAAACTGAGATATGACATAAATGTATGCGTTGGTAATGGTTTTGGCAACAATCATTCTATTTGTTCTTCGTACCTTCCACTGCAATTAAAGATGACTCTAACATATAGTGACAAAACAACTTTTCTCTATAACTCTTATGAGAAAATAGCCAGTTGGTTTTATAATCTCTCATGTAGCCCATAAAGAACAAAATGCAGTTTTGAGAAAATAAAGAAATGCAGGAGGTTGGCTCATAACACTGTTGAAACAATGTATTTTTGAATAGGTATTAAGTAAGTAAAATATGACAAAAAGTACATAAGTCCTGGCTCTCTTTTATACAGGTGTAAATGTCAGAAAGAAATGATATACACAGATGCCTATAATGTTACATTTATTATAGCAATGAAAAGGATTGTAACAGTTGTAATATTGACAGATAACAGATAATCTTTGGAAAGGAAAGAAAAAGGAAAAAAAAATCTGACTAAAATGAAGATAAAACCATAACTAAGGAAGACCGCTTACGTAGAGAAATTTATATCTTATTGACTGTTGTTCACATCAGTACAGTAAGACACAATGAGCCTTGTAAGAAACAATTACAGGTTCCCTTTCCACTTTTACTTTTATCAATTCTCGTGTATGGAGTAGAGCTCCGTGTCTGGTCACAGCAGGCCTTTGAGTATTCCCAGTAAAGACAGTCTTTAAAAATATCAATATTACAGGTTCACAAAGAAGGCTCTGAACCAAAACTGAATTTGTCTGAAGATTTTTTTCTCTCATGCATCATTTATGCACATATGCATTTTGAACCAATCTAAAATGACAGAAAAACAAAATATTGGTGGAACATACACCACTTTCAATGTTCAATAAATGGATTTCACATTCAGAAGTCTGGTTTTATATTCAATTGAGTTTCACATTCAGTAACTGAGTGCAATAACTGGGTTTCACATTCAGTAACTGAGTACAATAACTGGGTCTCACATTCATCAACTGAGTGCAATAACTGGGTTTCATATTCAGTAACTGAGTGCAATAACTGGGTTTCATATTCAGTAACTGGATTTCACATTCAATAAGTGGGTTTCACATTCAATCGCTAGGTTTTGATTCGCTGGCTATGAGGTAGAAGCTACAAACATTTGGGCACTAGGTGGTCGAGGAATGATAATGATAATGAATGGTTGCTGCTGATCAAGCCAAAGTGTTGACGTGGCACTGAAAGGTGATGGGAGAGACAATGCTTTTTGCTTTTTCTTCCTCTGGCAGTGTTGAGACAATGGGCTGTAGGGAAGTGAGAGGGGGGAGGAAGGGAGAGAAGAAGGGAGGAAAGATTTTATGAAAAAACAATGCTTATATTCTTAGGCAGTGTGAATGCTGAGGCAAAAAAAAAAAAGAAAGAAAATGAGTTGAGAAAGATGATTAGACATCGTATAGACCTTTAATAAATATTTTTCTTTTCCTCCCATGCAGTCTCGATGCCAACTACATTGAACCACAAGATACTCTTATTCTAAACTCTTAGATAGACCGTACTGGCTTCATAATGATGAGACAAAAGTTGATGGAATACCCGATCGCTACTTTATTCCTAACAAGACATGAAAATAAAAACAACCGATCAAATCAACATGCAGACAAACAAAAATGTGTGAATGTATGGCTTCTACATAGTTATCCAATGTTACAATTTATCAATCATCCATAGGATTTTTATAAGTCATTATGAGGAAAACAATGAAAAAGACGCAAATTGCTGTACTGAGGTGCAATTTAAGTATCATGGAAAATTACAGCTACATTCATGAACACATTTGTTTCACTACCAATGTTCCTACCTCTTTTTTCCTTCTCTTTTTTATAAATGTTAAATGATATATCCCTATGTTTTGATAATCATTGGGAACAGTAAATCATTTGTTGGTGTGGTGAACTAAATTTCTATCAATTATGTATGTGTCAACAATTTGTTGGGTTTCCTGCTTAATACTAGACTAGAATCATGGCAGATCAAATAAATTCAACAATTTGGCAGGCCAAAGATTCTACATCAATTTCAGCTTATATAAAACTGCATATTTATTTCCTGGTAACACATGCCAGTATACTATTACTATCTTAGATGCTAACTGACAACCTCTGTCTGGAATTTCTAAATGTTTTGAAAAAAATATTTTTTTGTGTGTTCATTATTGTTGCCTTTCTGAAGAGCCAAGCAGCAAATTGAAACTTGGTGCTCAATCAATTTCTTATGTATTAACATCTCATATTTGCTGTTTGCTTACTGTGGTTTTTTTTTTTTTATATTAAATTAATTTTTATTTGACAGTCTATCTCTTGTTCTTCAAGACATCTCTATAAGATGATAATGAAGACAACAATGATGTCAATATTACAATTCTATACTACATGATAGTTATCAATACTGTTACACTTCATGAACACTAATTAATCATAGTCTGGTTATAAAACCAGTAAGTTACAAAAATTCTTCATTGAATTAAAAAAAAAAAATCCTAATTATCCCTTCAATGAGAGCTTCTTAATTTTCTATATTAGCTAAAAATGCTAGATTATCCATCTGATCTGTCCTTCACATGCATGGAATGAAAAAAAAAAGTCAGTCAAATTAGTCAAAAGATGGGAGGTAGTGATGGTGTATGGGATAAAAGCAACATGCAAATGTCAAGTGTCTATGTCAACAAATGTCATCAATAATGCACACACATGTACAGTGCACATCCAGAAAACTGCAGATCTGGTGCTGGCGAATTCCTGATGAAGGAACACATTGCAAAAATGTAACTTAACAATCTGCGCAAATGGAATTCTAGCAATACAATTATTCTTAAACAAACAAACAGAAATGGTAATGATATTAAAATAAAATTTCAAAAGCTAGATGTAACATAAGTTTCACATTTGCAATTTTTCAACTCACAACTGTGATTAAGGAAAAAAATGAATGAAAGTTTTATATCATTTTGAAGAACATAAATAAAACTGTCTATCATGAGATTTTTTCATAGAACACAATTTCAAAGTAACTGAGCCTGAATTTCAAAACATGCCAGACCAAATTTCAAAATGTGCATGACTCATTCTTCTTCTAAAAAAAAAAAAATTATAACAAAGCACAACACTTGACCCGACTTTTTCTCTTGAGTGCTTTTGGCTGATCACAACCAACATCATGTGGAGGAAATTGAGGAATAACCATAACAGTGAGACAATAAGCCTGGGAGACAACGGAATTCTTTCTATCACTAGATCTAACAAATGCATGTGTACGTACACAAAATACAAGCTGCAAATGCTTTGCTTCTATAACAGACATGCATAAAGGTGGTGAGGATCTGGTATCAACAAGGTGGAGATGATACAGAGAAGGAACTATTCACAAAAGTTTCTGTTCAAGTTTAAGTCATACAAAACATTATTCAATACTATAACTTTATCTTTACATTATATAAGGCAGGATTAAGAACTTGAACCACTTCCTGCAAAATCCGCTTGGCTTAATGAAACAAAACAAACCAAAACAAATCTGACTGTTGTGCTGCAGAAATATGCACTCAGAGGAGATGACAGCTTAAAAACTGAGATACTTACAAGGTGAAATTTTTGGGATGTCAATGCTCAGGATTTACACTGGAAGGCTTGCCATCTAATAATCTTTCATAAGATCGTGCATGCTGAGAAAGAGGAGGCGGTGTTTTTTGTTTTTTTTATTTCTACCAAGATGGTATTGACTAAGAATCACAGGTAATAGACATCAAGAGTAATAGACATCAAACATTTAACATAACAGTTTCACTTTCATTCAGAAAAAGTCACAAAAGAACTTAATGTCCACATCTAATACATAAAAATGGGTTGCAAAGCTTAAAAATTTTGTCAAATGTGCTGCCAAAGAAATATTTGTACAGTAGGCCAAAGGCTACTTGCTGACAGCGAATAACAAGTCTAATACAAGTCACAAGCATATCACTGAGTTGTTTTCAACTACACAGAAGGAAAAATGGAAAATGGTTTTAAGGGGGATCAAATTTATACATGTAGTGATTTAGTCACTGAAAAATGGTACATGTAATTAGAAATCACACAAAGCCATCCTTACATTGACTCATAACTGCTGAAGTAAGGCCAATTTCAAAGGTGAAATTTGCTGCCAAGTTCTCTGTTTTTAGCTGGGGCCCTTAGTGCCCTGGAGGATGTCCCTATTCTTAACATACACAAAGGGAATCTAATATCTCACTTACTACTATGACAATGAAAAATCCAACATTCGGTATATTCCTCTATGGCAGTCCATCCATATCATTACCAAGTTCTCTGTTCAACTGGGATCCTTGGTGTCTAGAAGGATTCTACTATTCTTCAAATCCATAGGGGAATCTACCATCATATTTATTATCGTAACAATGAAAATTCCAAATATAATAATAATAATAATAAAGAATACACAGGGGATGCCAATCTATTAGCACGAAAGACAAGAAATATTTCAACCACTAATTATCAACACTGTATGTATGCAGTAGTATGTAACACCTGATGTACTTTTATCGCAAAAGATTGCAATATTTGCAGCCAGCAAAGAATTTGTGACAATCAAAAAGTCTATTTTCCGACCAATGAAAGAAATTTGAATCCACAAATAATTATAATATGCTGGCATTTGCTAAAATATATGGCATTGTGGGGTACAAGATTATACTGCAAAGGCTACACATTACTCTCTAACTCCAATATTACTGGCACACACACTCACAGCTTAATTGTCCAAGCACAATTCCCACAGCCTGCCAGCTAATTATCCAATCAGCATTCCCCTTGTATGAACTCAAACCTCAATCCTCCAACGGTAATCCTCTGATCCGAGTCCTAAGATCTTGACTCCATACTCAGTTTTCCAAGTTTCTTAAGTTTCCAGTTCAATCTTCCAATGCCTGTGTTATTTTCCAATGCCTGTGTAATCTTCCTGTTACATGAAGACCTCAGTCTCAGTCTTTCAGTGATTCCATCTAGTTCAATCCTCCAAGTGCAATCAAGCACCACCACAGAAATAGTCCAGCAAAGTCCTACACCAGTAGGTGGCCATTCTCTTATCGCAAAGATCCACAAAATTCTTTTGACAAGAAAATGCAACATTCCTGATCACATTAACAACCTCATCCTGATTCCAGAAATACTTAAAGAAGCTCTACAATCTTCACATATTTCTGAATCCCTCAACTTCTGAGATCATCAACACTATCCTCTAAGAATCATCCTTGCAAAATATCATCCTAATTAAGGTACAAGACAGCTTCTACTTCCAGTAAATATTGCTCAAAACCCGTAAATATTACAGCACATCCCATAAAGTAGAAAGTTTATACATTTTCACAGACGTTATAACTTCTAATGAGTCACTGCAAACAAAGATTGAACGAACAATCATTCTCTAGTAAATGGCAGGTACAGTCTTCTGAATCACAGATGCTTTATATTATGCTAATTATACACACACACACACACACACATATGAAAAATTCTACAAATTGTCTTATAACAAAATAATGATAACAAACGGAAATGCTTATTACTCCTATATGTATGTGGATTTGCCCATTCTATCAAGCACACTCAAACCCTATAAGTTCATACTGTAAACAGTACAATTAGGATGGAAACCAGTTTCAGTTCTTCGGTTTCTCTGTGAATTCTTCTTGGGACAATAAAGATACATTGGGTATGGGGACATTAAAGTGATAAACATCACTGAAGTATGTAAGCCTCTCCCTTCAAATAAAATCCCTTCTGGATCAAATAAAATACTTATATAAGTGACAATTTCAATTCACAGGTCATTTTACTTCAACTTCATCCACAATTCTGAGAAAAGATATATACAAAATCACAAAATCTTTTTAAAAATTCTGACTGATTTATGCAATAAGGAAGTTTTTGAGTACTGCAAAAATACTGTTGTTTTCCTTATTTATTTTGCTGGAATTTTTTTTCTCTAAATTGAAATTATTTTCAAAGTGCCAGCCAGGAAGAAAATCAAAACAAAATGAAAAGATGATGTGTTCCTTTGACAAAAAAAAACAATTTGTTGAGATTTTAGTCAATACCCCTAAAGTTAAGGCGCCGACAAATACTATAAAACTCTCACTAAATAGAAAGCGATGTGAGTTCCGAGTTCATAGAAAGCAAATATGATCACCAATATTTAACATTAATCACAACCCATCATATAAATATTATGGCTATTCATATTTTTTTTATTGCTAATGCTATATATAAATATTCTTGTTACAGTTACCTCATTTTTTTGCAGTCTGTACATCTGGAATCAGAGTTTTTGAAGTTAGAGCAGAGCTGGATTATTCTACACAACATAATTCACAAAATATCCACAGAAGAGACCATAATGGTTCAATACACAAACTGTATATTGCATTTTTTCTTTCTTACAAGACTACAAGTGCCAAATTGGCCATAATGTTCCAGATATAAAAGAAAACATCTTTTATGTAATTCTATTATACAGCATAGATTTCACTTTTGAAGTATTCTGCAAAAATATTCTGTATTAGCCTGTTGATATACCAATTTATATGTAAAGATATTGAATTCCATGTCCCTGTATCCCTACGTATTTGTCCACAGAAATGATGATGTCATTGTAATTACAGATTAACTGGATTTAAGTTTCCATCCAATGAAATGATGTTTTCTGTTCACTTCGCACAATCTCTTCACTACAAAGGAGAAGACTGATGTAATGTCCCTCCACCAGAGACAAATTGTCCTTCTGAGAAATATTACACAACAAATGACCAGATTCCACATCCAACAAGAAAACCTAGTCTCAGTCCAGTATCTCTTCATTAGCATTGCTGAACTTTAGACATTGGAAGTCATGGGCTCTGGGGGATAGGACAAAAGGTTTTAATGAATGATTTATTTGATATTGAATGTATACAAACAAAAGTTGTCTCTATCTAAATAAACTATATATTTTAAGACAAGACAAGATAAGATAATAAGGATGAGTGAGATGAGATCAGAAACAATAAGGTAAGATAAACTTCACTGGTTCTCAAATAGAAATTCTTTTCACAGTTGAATTTAAGACAAGACAATTCAAGACAAAATAAGATAAGATTTGTTTGTCTTTAAATGGGAATTCCTTTCATTGTTTATGAGAATTACACAAAGTGATATATTTCTATTTTCAGTACAATTGTGGGACTATCAAAAATATGGTTAGGAGATTGCAAAAAGATCATTTATCGATCTATCATTGAGCAATTCTTTCTGCAGCACACTCAATCAACCATTGAGTCGTTGCTCCAGACAGAATGAGTTAATCACATAATTCATTTTGGGTAAAATACTTGTAAGGTATTTGAAGTGACATCTTTTGTACTCACCGTCCATTAAGGGTCTCTCCTCATTCACTTTGTGGTCCTCATTCTCAGAATCATCCTCCTCATCGTCATCCTCATCATCCTCTTCATCATCCATTCCAAGTTCCTTGGTACTTCCGCCATCATTGACATTGTTGTTGTCCATGGCCTCATCCTGCCCGTTGTCACCATCATGGTGATCGTTCAGATTCTCGTATTCTCTGATATGGTTCTCTTCATCATCATCCTTGATCTCCTCCTTGATGTCTGTCTGTTCATCCTCCATCTCGCTCATGTCATCGTAGTTGTGGGTCTGCTCTGTGTTGACTTCAATGTCGACTTCCACATCAACCTCGGCTTGCGGTTCCCTGCTGAACACAGACAAAGGTAGTAAGAGGGAGAAATGAAAAAGAAAAGAAGATAGAATTAGAGAGAGAGAAAGCAAACAGTGCTGAATGGGGCAGAGGAGATATAGGACATAGAGAGTGCAATAATCCCAGAATGAGCAAGATAAAAGAGAAAAAAAGGTAGGTAACAGAAAGAGAGAGAGAGAGGGGTGGGGGGGGGGGGGAGGAGGACAGACTAGAATGTGAGTGAGAAAATGAGCAAGCGATAGTAAGAATGACCTAGAAGGGGAGATGAGAGGAGGGGATTCATAAAAGGATAGACAATCTTGATGACTCCTCTTGTAAAATTGATATTTCCCTAGAAAATGTCAAGGAGACATTTGTAGCATTTCAAACTCTCTGGGACATTATCTGCCACACAGATTGGAAGCGATCAGGCAGACAAGTGAAACAGATAACAATCTAATCTCCTCTCTCCCCAGACATAGACTATCAATACAGTACATGGCACTCACATGCAGAAAACATATGAAGCATAATATAAAACATAGTACTTGCATGCCAAATGTTCAAAAACTAGTTGTGACATAAGCAGACTTTAAATATCTATGAACTGATATATTTTTGATGTATGTCTGCTGTATACTACTTGAGAGGAGATGGCAGGCGCTGAAAATGAAGTTTTGGGATCAAAAATCAAAATCAGGTTTTTGCTGTTTTTAGACACAGTGAAGTCTTCTGATATAAGAAAAATACTGTTTGGGGCCAGAAACATTTTTTTTTTTGATACTCCATCACTGTATAGAAAGATTTGGAAAATTCAATTGGGGTTTTCTCAAAATCTACATTTTCTTCACTTTTTTCCCTACAGCGTTTTTATTTCTGAAGCAACTGACTTGAAATTTTCAATATACATTTTTCATAGCATGTGTTACAATGATATGCATTTGCTTTTCTAAATTTTATTTCTGTTTTTGTATGAAAATTGGATATTTGGCTGAAATTTGAGAAATATAAAGATCCATCAGCCCACATAATCAATATTTCAAAAAAATATGGTAAACATTGTATGGCATTTAACCAAAAAACAAATGCATTGTTTTCGACAAAGAGCTAGTTGTTACTGTGCCAAATTCCAAATGATTATATTAAATACTCTAGGAGTCTTAGGGTTTTGAAAATAGCTAATTTTCAAGACACAAAATCCATGATGGCAGTGTTGTTATGGCAACTGGACACAAAACAAATTTTTTTCCCAAACATTTCCTCTAATTTGAGCATGCTGAACCCGGATCAGAAGCTTAGAATGTCCTTAGTTCAAGCATTCAAAAAATCACTCTCATGACCTGCATCTCCCATAAGCTGAGGCAATGTCCCTTGAATCTGCTTTGTTCTAATGCTGTGAGTGATAGTTTTTTTGTCTGCCGGTAATGTGAATATGTCTTAACCCTTTACCTAACACATCTGTTTCAGACACACCTTTCTGAAATTAGACATAACTCTGTGCGAAGACATAACTAATTCTTGAAAAAAAATCACACACGGAAAACTATTGCACCAAAAAATCTGCAATTTCATACAAGAACAGAAGAGTAGTGTGTGCAACGGCATGCAAATTTTTATGGCAGTCAGATGCTTAGATCATGTTCAAGAAAAATATCTGAAATGGAAATTAGATGAAACACCATCATAAAGCCGAGCTGTTGGTTTAATATAGCCACAAAAGTTCCTCCATGTCACCAAAATATTGTTCCAACTTAAAAAAAATCACAGAAACTTCAATCTTCAACTGATTTCAATCAAATAAAAATTACCAGAAAGCATGAACTCTATACTTTCATTTTAAACCACTCGCAGCACGAGATTTCCAGAAATAACGTGACTGTTGGTGGAAATGGGATAGGGGTGCAATGGGGCCGTTTGCGGCGACTGTACCAGTCTACCGATAGAGCTGGCTTGCAGCAACTGTGTCAGGTAAAGGGTTAAGCATATATATACTGTATTTCAGCAACAGTGAATGAAGTTTCTTTTTAAGGACAAATGAAGTCTATCTTATTTTCAATTTTGTTCATCTCTGTCTAAAAACTCAATTTAAATATGGTATACTGGATATAGACAGCATAGATTATATGATCATATTTATAAGTCTTATTATTTCTGCCAAGATAACCGCCCGCACAAGCTGAAAAGCACAAACAGATCATAAACACACTGCCATATTGTGATTATTTATGTAGTCAATATTTCTGTTTGCACTGATACATTTTTATGTGTTGGTTCTGTAAAGTGCTTTGAGCCCCTAGAGGCTGAGGTGCTATCAAATGCCCTGTATGAAATATCAAAAAAGTTTATTTATCTACTTTAATTGCCCATAAATAATTATAAAGCACAAAGGCTCCCTGCACTCCCTGTCTAGATGGCATTTCTCCAAATGGGTCCCAAATGGCATAATCAATCTGTTTGTTTATCAATACATCCCAGCACCAAATGTGAAAAATCACATTTTCAGTGATATCTGATTATGAGGTTCTTCCTTACACACGCTGTGTTTTACTTTCAATGAACACTCTGCATGACTATTACATTAACAATTTATTTTTTTTTAAACGCACTTCATACAAATTTCTAATTCCTCGTCCAGTCAACAATTAGGGTCAAATCCGCGTGTACTATCACAGGCCAAATCCTTAGATTACATTTTTCTTTTAAAAATTATGTAGTGTTTAGGTAATCTTCAATCCTAGGAATGCAATTGTCTCAGCATTAAATGTGAGCCCTATATAGTCTAGACAAATATAGGTAGAAATAATGCAGTCAAGGAAATTCTGCCTGACAAAAGCATTTGTTTGTATTGGGCTTTAATGGCACATCAGCATGATCACAGCTATATTGTGCCAAATATGGTATGGTATGTTTACATGTCAAAAGGCTGATTAAGTATACAGAAGAAGAGAGGAAAGAGAGCTGGACAGAAGACAGGAGCGAGGAGAGAGAAGAGATGTCACCCCTGGAACGTCGAGGATGGGAGACATCCCACTGATGACAGGCTCTCACTGCCTGCAGGTGGGAGCAGAGAACCTACTTATGACAGCAGCGTCTCCACCTACTTTAGAAACAATTTTATATTTCTTTGACATGTGTACTGTACATATTTGCTGTTCTATACAAATGCTAGTGTTCGAACTTTACTACCAAAGAAAAGAAAGTACTGAGTCACTGAATAAGCTGGGTCAAATCTGTCCCATTTCCATGTAAAAATTCTGGCTTATCAACTTCCCCAATAGTTTTAGATAGACGATATATTTTGATCAAACCACAAAAGCTATTGCTACAAGTAAAGGTCGCCACCCTTGATGGAATAATAGTAACTGTTATCAAATATTTGATGATGGAAATGGTTGGTGCTGACAAACACACAGACTGAATATTACATGCTGTGTCATTTCCTCATTCTCTTTCTTTGATTTCTATGAACCTTTCCCCAATGTCTACGTGTATCTATTTTCTGTTCTAGGGAATTCCAAACAGGCAACTTATATTTGCGATTATGTTGTCTCTCCTCATTGTTTTTCTTCTTTGTAGCCACTTTGTGTTGCTTTTCTCATTCTCTGTGACCCTTTTTGAAGTCAGTGTTTATTTCTTTTCTTGCTCTGTGGAATTCCATATAGGTAACTTTTGTTTGTTGTTGTTTTCTTTCTTTCTCTTTGGCTTTGTATCATTTTTTTCAATTTTTTGTTTCGCTTTCATTTTTTAGTTTCAGTACAATGAGGTCCAAATATTGAATACCCAGACTAACAAGAGCTGACATCTCTCCAGTAAAATTTCATTGATTATAAAATTATCCCTGGAACATGACAATAAACCTGACAAAACCAATGGAAAAAATGCAGGCAAAGTATTAAATGAAGCTAAGTTAGAACGCCTCTAAAGGGATTATCTACAACATGACAGCCTGGCAGCCTCTACATTCAGTAATACCACATAATCATGTTATTGTTATAAATTAGTAACGGTTTAAACGCCTAACAGTCAGCCATACTATATGCTTCTCAGGAAGCTGAGAATATAGATAAATGTTTCCATTAACTCTGTCTGGGTTATAAAACATTTAGAGTCTATACTATATGGGAATAACCATTATAAAAATGCTCTTTATTGTTATTGTTTATTATGATATGTATTTAACTCACAATAAATACATATCCAGCTAGCTGTATATGCAGATACCCTAATATGCAGGCAGACAAAGACTAAGTGCCATGGAAAAAGGAGAACATAGAGGAAAAGAGATATAAAAGGAATTTTACATTAAAAAAAAAAAAAGAGAGAGAGAAAGATTGAATCTTCATACATAAAAAGAGAGACACTGATTGAATTTTTTGACAGATGAAAAAAAAAAGAGACTGATGGAATTGCATGTAACATCATTGTGATGGCAGGAATAAAAGCTACATGATTGGGATTTCACAATGTGCCATGAGGGACCAAGAGAGACAGTGCTAAACTATGTGAGCCAATGTCCAATTGCTTTGATGGACTAGCACAATCAGTGTTATGTTTCCTAAACTTAATTTCTACAGCAATCAAAATATCATTCCAACTTCTCTGTGTTTTTGATTCATTCCTATACATTATTTTTTCTTTTTAAATTTAACTGTTATATGCATTTTTACAGGATTGTTTTCATGCGATTCTTTGGAATCTGTGAGTAGCTGTTCCCACAGATTGTAGGCATGCAAAACTGAGTTTGATATGACTTAACGAAGTGACAGCTTAGGATCCTCTTCAGTAATAACCACAACATAAGACAAGAAGTGACAAGACTTAGAATCTAAGATGAGAGGAGACAAGATAAGGTAAGATAAGTTAGGCTGAAACAAAACAGGATAGATAAGATGAGATAAAATGAGACAAAAAAATAAAAAGATGAGAGATCTGATCAAACAAAAACAAAAAACAATAAGATGAAATGAGACAAGATAAAATATTTTGTTTTCCAAAATTCTTTTCATCATAGCTGATCAAACTATAGATATACATGCAACAACATTCACACAAACAACCTTGGCTAGACTTAATTGTTATGAATAGCATCAAAACAAGACAAAGTCAAGAAAAAGTGCTGCATTTTGATTAGTGTATCACTAAGAACTGATTTCTTTTGTTTTTTTGTTTCGTTTTCTTTGTTGAACTTTTCTATATTTTTCAAATTGCTATGACAAAGCAAAACATCCCGTCCCTTCCTTCCCATTTTGTTCTTTTCACCGTCTTATCTCAAAACTCTTTCCCCTAAACAAAGCACAAGATTGCAATCGGTCACAATGACCCTCTGGCAAAATCCATATGTTACATAGCCAGGAATGTCAATCTGTTTCTATAAAAGAAAAGTATGAAATGTTTTATCCTCTACTTTTCTATACCATATCCTTGCATAACAAGAAGTGTAAGAATTGAAGTATCTTTATGGTCAGCATTTTTAAAAAAAAAAACTGTGATAAAAATAAACTAATGGCAGTTAGATGGCCTTAAAAATGTAAAAAAAAAAAAAAAAAAAATTCATTACTTCTCAAACAGGACATTTCCAGCTTCCAATTGCCTTGGTTTATGCTACAATCTAATCTGATCCTCTTGGAAAGGCTTGTCTCAGATCGATATGTTTATATTGTTCATGCAAAATATTAGACACTCTGACAAAACTCATTTGTCCTGTAAAACATACATTTCATTTTTATATCTATGGAAACTATGTATAAAAAGTATGTTATCTGTTTCATTTTAAGTTGAGCTCTCCTTCACAAGGATTCATCATGAAAATTTTCAGACAGAACAACAAAAAAGGTAATAAAACAAATAAATGAATAAGTAAAAGAAACAAAATACAATAAAACAACAGAAATGATAATAATAACAACCTGTCTCAAGAAGGTTATTATCAAATGTTATTATCCTCATCATCTGTGTGCACACTTCCTATTTACAAGCTGAAGCTAAATTTCTCAAAACTTTCATCTGGGAGAACATAGGATTTGCTTTTCTTAATCTTCTGTTGTCTGGCTTCCCGCTCTGACTTTGCCTGTTTGTCTTGGATTCCAATTTCTCCATGGAATGTTAGAAATTCCCTACACCACACTGAGTTTGGGCACCTTTATCTAAATATCAAGATGTAATTTTTGACAAGGAGCCAAATATACTAAAAAATGTTGGTGCTCCTAATATATTCAGCAATTTCAGTTTATCAGATCTTCATGTTTGACATTTGTTTACTTTATTGTGTTAGTTGCTGCCAGGCTATGTCTTAAAATTTTGAGTCATTTTTATATCACTGACTAGAATTTGAAATGATCCAGCTATCCACAATATCACCAACTAAAACTTTCTGAAAGAAGTGATGGATCGCTTTATATAAAAACTGAGAATTTTTGAAGAGATCACTTCTACTATTAAATTATGTCTCTTGAGTTTCAGCAATAGCTGTGATTGTGCTGATGTGCCGTTAAACCCCAACACAAACAAAAAATTTCGTGAAATTGCCTTGATCTGATGTAACTCACGATGCATTTGTATATGCTGATTTGCATTTGATACATAAATGATATTGACGAGCGAGGGTGGGACTGTCATCATCCCATCAACTGTGATTGATATTTTCTCTCTTGGATGAAGAAGTCAATGTTATGTTATCCAAGACAATTGTGATTTATGGGTTGAAATGCAAAAGAATGATTTCAAGATGTAATTTTTTAAAGAAAATATTTAATTTTTTTTCAAGCTTTTGGTGTGCTTTAAGACCACAATTAGCTAACTGTGAACCAAAAAAAAAAAAGCATTAAAATGAAAACAAAATCAATTTTTAAAAAATTTAGAGTAAGTGCAATATTGGAAATGTGATTTGCATTGCAATCAGTATAAGAAGATACAAAAAGTTTACGGACTCTCAGTATAAGACTTGTGCCCACAAGTGAAAGAATAGACACTTGTATCCTTATTCAATCACAAGTTACTCATCAAACCAATAAAGCAACAT
>JBCEWB010697246.1:0-17191 GCA_039654565.1 Peronia peronii | reverse complement strand
TATCTATCTATCTATCTATCTATCTATCTATCTATCTATCTATCTATCTATCTATCTATCTATCTATCAATCTGTCTGTATGTCTGCCTATCTGTATGTTTGTCCGTCTATTTGCTCGCCTGTTTGTGTGTCCGTTTACTGGTCTGTCAATCTGCCAGTCTTTCTTATGTAATTGTATATTGCTCGATGATATTAAGAGTGTCATCGATTTCAAACATATCTTCACTCTGGGTTGTGCATTACCTAAACAACAGTAAGGCAAACAGTCAAGATAAACACTAAACAGTGTCGGACTATTTTTTGTATGTAAAAGATAGGCCAATATTATTCATGAATGAAATGTCAGCATCTCATTTCATGTGGGTGTGTTGAACTCTTCTTGAGTATCTACAAAGGAGAAAAATAAACATACTAGCAGCGAGACTGTTAAAAAGAGAAAATTTAACTACAATTTTCTTGTCAACGTGAAGAGCTGGCCTTAAACATCACAATCATGTTCCCAGACATAGAAATATGACTGCTTGTCTTCATGTATCTGACCTGCGTTTTGTCTTATATTTAAACGTTTTTCCTTAGCATGGTAAGGACCAAATGATCTGGCTCTAATTCACAAGAAGTCTCCCTTCACATATTCACGATCTTCTATTCATTTCATTTCAGTTAAACCGTAAGGAAAGCAGAGGGGCTTAAACAGTGTAATTGAATACGCATAGTCTAGAAACAAAGCCCTGCACAGGGATGTGACTGTTGTTGATACGTGGTTCTTTTTGCTTTCTGCATTTTCGATGCAGAATATATGAGTAAACCATACATGAACTGTGAATCAAGGTGTATTTATTCGAGAGCACGCCCACGCCTTATAGGACATTCATAATCAAGCAAAATCACCGCCACAACTTGGGAAAATGGACAACTGAATTTATGTATCTTATTTAGATGGGGGAAAAAAAGGGAGTCTATCTTTTTAACGTATTCAATGCAGAGATTGGTTGAACAATTTTTGAAATGTCCTTATTTTTTTCTTTTTGTTTTTTCATCTTCTTGTTCTTGTTCTTCTTTTTCTTCTTCTTCTTTTTTGGCGTTCTGTCAAGGAACGGCAATATGGACGCCATCTTCTGTTGTCTGACTCATCGACTCAGTCACCTACTCTATCATCTCCGAGGCAGGTGGCCAATGGTCGTTGTCTCTCCCTTTTCACCCGCTCCAGTATTTAACTTAACATTTAGTTTGAGGCTCATGTCGTTGATGTCTTTTCCAGCGGATCGTCCTCATTTATTCATTTTTCCATTCTGTTGTTCTTTCTTTCTTTGGTTTTGATTTCTTTATGTGTGTATGTATGGGAAGGGATGTAAGTGAGGAGTAAGATGAGAAGGGGGAGGGGGCAGGAGCGGATATTACTATGCGGAGACCAAGGACGGCTTCAAACTGTCCTATGCCTTTATGTCAGAGTGCCCAGTATTGTCTCCAAACTACTGACATGTTACGTTGGTTTAGGCCGCCTGTCCTTCCCGTTGTTGTCCATCTCCTCCTCAAACAATCGCACCGCTTCCGCACAAGGAAGAGGGGAGAATGAGTAGAAACAAATACTAGTCATGTAACCATTGAACGACTCGACTTGGCCTTCCATCTCCTTCCCCCTTTCCCAAATGCAATGTTAACGGCCTTTGACAGAATCACTTTTCCTTGAAAACCTCTGTTTCTCAGAAAACTCCCGGTTGACTTTTCTTTGAACAAATAGTAAGCGAAATGCACATTTTAGAAAACGATCTAATGCAGGTGTTGTCTTCTAATAATGTGAGTGTGGGAAAGTGGCAGATGGATAGGAACTGAAATATTTAAATTGTGTTGAAGAAAGGCACTATTTCCGAAAACGTCTGTTTCGAGAAAATCGGCATCGGCTTTTTCGATCTGTCTTTTTACAACCCGTGGACAAAACGCAGTTTTAAAATAATGAATCCACGCAATAATTATATTGTCCCCTAATATTGTGGAAAGTCATATTGAAGAGCAAACAAAATAATTCAACTGTGCTAAAAAAAAAAAGGGGCCTCTCTCGTGAAAACTTCTGTTTCGAGAAAACCACGATTGGCTTTTGCGATCTCTCAGTAAACAAAAATGTAGTTTTGAAAGAATGAACCGCTGCAATATATTGTCGTCTAGTATTGTGGAAAGTCATAATTGAATAGGTTAGAGAAAGAAACTGTACTCAGAAACTGTATTTTGTCAAAGTAGGTTAGGATGGTCCCCCTGCCTCGCAGCGTTAAATAAAATTTGAAGAGCTGGGAGAGGCAGATTCGTGGCCCCACAGCTGATTGATTGGTGGATTTTCGAACACGTCAAGTACCGATCTGTGCGTGAGATTGGTATGAGTCGGACAGGCCTCAGAGGTAGGATTCTCTTGTGAACGCAAGCCATCCCCGCAGGAAGTATTTTTTGATTCACCTCAGCAAGTCTTAGTGAAAGATTGTGTTCTACAGTAATGTTGGAATTAATTAGAAAAACAATCGGATGTTTTGTTTGTTAACATTCGGTGCAGAGCAGTAATTTGAATGATAATTAAACCGCATTACATGTCATATTTAACAAGAACTGAGTTAATATTATGTTTGGGAATGTCTTTCTGTAACAAAATGTTCGTTTAATTAACTTTTAGACTGTGACTGTAAATATATTACGTATTCATGCCACTAGAATTGGTTACTCTTTGAAAGAAACAGAAAAAAAGGCAGACACGGATATGAAAAGCAGCGATGTGCTTTATTGAAAGCATTCCGAAATTTTGCTTTATTTATGCTTGTGGCTTTAAACAGTAACAAAGTAGCCTTTTTTTCGTTTGACAGCTGGTGCATTTGGTGGACATTCATTATAGTAAGAATTATGGATCAGGATCAGTGCGATTTGTCCGGATTCATGAAAATATTTATGCATAATATTTTCATTATTTTCGCCTCTCTTCTAATTTTTTTTCCTTGGGAGAGAGAGAGAGAGAGAGAGAGAGAGGAGAAGGGGAGAATGAGAAAGTAAATGGAGATGGGAGCAGCCAAAGGAAAAGATAAAAGAGAAGATGCAAAATAATTTGAGACGGACAATTACCAGTTACAAAGACCGGTTTTATTAAAGACGACAACACCTTTGGGCTTAGTGCCGGCTTTCTTTGGTTTCGACCTCGTGGTTGTCTATAGGGGTTTGTTTTTGCCTTTGGCGTGGAATTTGGGAACAGAAAGAATAGTAAGCAATTAATCCTGTACTTGCGAACCTCATGGCTACCCATAGATAGCTCGGTCTAAAAGGGTTTTGTGCTACTCAGAACAAGTATGTGACAATATTGATACAAGTTCTGAAATATCATAGGGGATGAAACTCAGGACACTGGCCGTGTGGTGACAAAAGAAGGTATAATTATGTATATATGTAGTTACCAAAATGGAAAAAAAAAAAACGCACATTAACGCCCTTATATCACGAAATTGAGATATACACCTTGTGTTTTACTGGTATTTGTAAGAAAATCTTCAATGATTTCTCAGACTTGAAGATTCTGAGCATAACATATTCTTGGGTAAATTTAATTGTTCATACATATTTGAACACCCTGAAGCGAGTGAAACTTAACTATTGCTCTGAAATGCTCCAGTCAACAGAATAATAACGATTATTCTATTTTTGTTGTTGTTGTTTAAAAAATTATTGCGTTCAGTACATAACCACAGTCCATTTTTCGAGGCGCACCTTACTCTATGCATAAGAGAACGCCCCATTATTTTTACTTTGAATTCATTGTGTGTTCCGCAATTATTGAAAATGCGCGAGAAATTGCGTATCAGACATAAGCTGATTTTCCTGTATCTTTTGGCTAATAAATGGGGATTGTTTTTCACTAGCCGAATGACACCTCTTTGCCAGACACACCTGTTCTTGAATCGACTTTGTAAAGAAAAAATAAAAAGGTATCTTTTTTATTTGAACCGTCAATTATAGGAAAAGGGGCCATGTGGTTTGGTGTCTGCTCCGTAGTGCGAACAACCCACGTCATGGGTTGCAGTTTCAACTCGCAGATCCCGCCATTGGTGGATGGAGGGAGACGAAGATCGAAACCTGCATTTTTCAGTGACTCAAAGGTTCCCTGGCGTCTTTGGTAGGGAAATCCGATGTGTAGTCTTCTCGGATAAAGGCAAATATATTTCGGACGTCTCGTGTGGACGTTATGCACAGTTAAAATCGATGAAGACAGTTAAAAATCGATGAAGAATAGAGGCGGAGTGCCACTATCCTGGCAAAATTTCCAAATTCCAAATTTCTACCCACAGATATTCTCGCAAAACAAAACAAAACAAAAACAAAACAAAACAAAGAAAAAAACAAAGGAAAAAAAAAAAAAAGATAGGCAGCCATTTAAAATCTTGAAAAAAAAATAAATAAAAAGACAAGCAAATATAATACGTGCTGTCACAAGAGGAAACCATTTTTCTTGCACCACGCGTGTTCAAGAATTTTTTACGATGCACATTTCAAACCAAAGTGCAAAAGTAGACCCCCTCTCCCTTACCCCTCCCTCTCCACCCCACCCCTTTTCCCTTCAGCCGCCCTACCCAAACAATGATTAGTTCAACAGCCGTCATTTTCTTAACTGAGGGAAGTAACTAGGCTAGTGAAAACAAGTGCCACTCGACATAGGCTGATTTTTTCCAATATCTTTTAGTGAATTATTAACTCCGACCTATTCAGTCACGTACAGCATTTTGTCCTAGCTGATCGGGTAGGTACATGACCAGCCCCGACTGTGTCGATGCTACGGTCAATCCCAATGACCAAAGCGACAGTAACAACACTTACATAACGTCACCCTGTGTCCTGTTTGTATAGCCGCTACGGTTTGCTTTCCTTTGCCCGATAGAGGGGAGGATATGGTGAAAATAGGTACTTGATATCTGTGTAACAGAGAGGGAGAAGTGTGGATGTGTGAGGAGAGGGAGAGAGCGAGAGAGAGAGAGAGAGAAAGAAGGGAAGGAAGTGCGGGAAAGGAGAGAGAATGGGTATAGGAGAAAATGAGATGAAGGAGATAGAGGAGGAAGTATGTGAGTGTGTGTGTGTGAGAGAGAGAGAGAGATTAATCTTCGAAACATACTAGCTTTTGAAACATAAATTGACATTGGAAAGATAGTGAGATTAGATCGAGGGTAGAGTTTAAACAAACAAAGAAAAACAACACAAAACTCTAACCGAAAAATCATCCCGCTCCACCCACTCCCCTCCCCCCTCCCCCACCCCCTTTTCTCTTCCTGCTTCTCCTACCCCTGTTTCTGAACCCAACTAGTCATCTGTGACTCTAGTGAGCCTTTGTTGGAAATAAACGTAACCTGTGTTTTATAAGTTTTATAATGTACCGACTCTTAATCTTATCTGAGTCCCTGCTTTCCACCTTATTCTCACTATTTCTTTTGTTCCACATTACAAATATGCTTTGTGAAATATACTTTGCAGGTAAGGTAATCGAACCGATAAGGACAAACAAAGCAGTGGGGGGTTTGCAGCACACAGATTTATCATGCAGTTATTTTACAGGAAACATTTTTTTCTTTCTCGTTTAGGCGAGGAAATCTGGATGGCAGCCAAGATATACGTGTAATTGTATTTTATTACGCCGTCAATGTACACATGAAAACTAATGTCAAAATAAATAAAGTTTTGAAGGGCACTGTATCCTATAGGCTATTGCTTGCCTACAGGAGTTGGTGCATTCATTATAACTTGATCTATATATTGATGCTATAAATATTATAGGAGAGAAACTGAGAAAGAAAGAGAGAGAGAGAAAGAGAGAGAGAGAGGAGAAAGGAAGAGGGAATTGGTCCTGTGCTTTTCAGGATCAGTAAAATTCTGAAGTTTTCTAGTTTACCCCCGCCTTAACTTACTTTACTTCATTTGTGTCATTTCAGACCCGAGTATGTGTAGCCGGCGTATCTGAAAAAGAACTAGTCTCTATTCAGGCCCAATTACCAGAAGGAACTCTGTAAGATCTCTCAACAATTGGCCTTTGCTGTGCGGCATACCAGACAGCTCATTAAATCTGGCACATACTCTCACGCAGCTGTGGTCACGTCGCTCTGAATTGCCCAACTTTCAGTGGAGATTGGTATTGTTTTGTCCAGGAAGATATTTTAGAGATACCACCATGAAATTATTTGTGCAATGTCTCAACACAAGAAGTCACATGTGGCGAGAGCCCTAAATTCCTGACGAACCCATTCAAATTTGCTGTAGCTGCCATGGAATCAGACGGGTCAGAAGTGGACGATTTGGCAGATCTGGACCTAGCGACATTCGCACAGACCGATATTGATCTTTCATCCCGGAATGAAAATAAGAACTTAACAATAAGAAGCAGTGAGTCCCCCGATTGGCTTATGTCCCAGATTGAAAATACGGGCCCTGGAATTCCAGATCAGGACTCCTTTTTCTTTGCAACTGAAGCAGAAACAGATTTTCGATTTGGTTCGGATTCCACGCAGCCCAGCATAACAACCAGCCAGACGAATCCTTTCAAAAGTGTCGCTCCACCGCCCGATACCAATCCATTTCATTCCGATCGTCAGTGCACCAACCCGTTTTCTTCCGCCATCAACCCATTTGATTCTGATATGTTTGCTGCGGGAGAAATTAAAAACCTGTTCTCATCAGAGCAGACAGAAAATGACGAACAACTTCCATCTGAAAGCCAGAGCTCACACACAGGGGTGACAGAGTATGTGTATCTGAATCGTTTTCCTGGCGAGAATCTAGGCATGGTGATCGGGATAGAAGGAGATCAGGAGAACCAGCAGCCCATTGACGCTGTGGTGGTCAAATCGGTGACGCCAGGAGGAGCAGCTGCCAGAGCGTGTGAGGTCAACAACAGAATCCTGGTAGGAGACGAAATCCTGGAGATCGACGGCCAATCTTTGACCCAGCTCACCCACGACGACTGCATAACTCTGCTACAAGACATGCCTGACAATGTGGTGTTAACTGTTTGTCGGAAAGAACACCGACAAAGCGATTCTCCATTCACATCTCCTAGATCGGAATGTAAAAGGAAGGCTCCTCCACCACCCCCACCCAAAAAACATTTCGCCCGTACTGATCCAAAGAATGATGCCCATCCAAAGAATGAACCAGTGGAAGATACAGCCTTTTCTGGTGATCTTGGGACTGATGAGGAAGATCTGGAGGCCCTTGACCAGGGCGATCTCCAGGCAGAACATCATATGGCCCACGAGGATGCCAAAGTCCCTAAAGGATTTGTGAAGCTGGACGTAACCATCTTCCGTGAGAAAGAGGACAGTCTAGGACTCAGCATTGTTCCCAGCTATGGCGCCACCTGTGACCTTTATCAGGTAAGAGTTTTGCTTTTGTCTCTTGTAAAACAGTGAAGTTGTTGGGTCTATATGTTATGGTGCTCACTCCATTCATATTTAAATTTTTGAACACTCTGCTTCCCTAAGGAACTTTTCGTGGAATTACTATGATTGAACATTGTTAAAAAAAAAACAACAATACCCCCCCCCCCCCTCTCCAGACACACACACACGAAATTCCATACATGTGAATATTGAATCGAAGTGAGATTTTGCTCGAACCAGTTTAATGTCTCTAAACACTTGAACTTTTACATAATACACCTTTTGTTAGATCAGGTATATTATGTGTTTGCCTTCTTAGACCTTGTAGCCCTCCCTCCCAGATACGTGATAGAAAATGGACTCCACTTCCTTAATTGCGTATATATTTTCAGCACAAAACATCGCCACAAGCTGGAGCCTGCGGATTTGACGGTCCGGTTGTCCTCCTCTTCCTCCTTCTCCTCTCCCCCCCCCTCCCCTCGACATTCTCTGTGTTGCTTTGTTATTACAATCTTAGAACTAAATTATCTTCACCAGGCAGATCATTGACGATGGGAGGGCGAGTTCATACCAGCTCAAACAACCTCATTGTAGTTTTTAGTTTTTCACATGAGAGGGTATTTATTTGTGTTGGTATTTAAGGTGCATCAGCACAATTACGACTATATTGTGGCAAGTTAAGTAAGTAAATCATTTTGAAAAGAGATTGGCAACAAAAGATATAGAGTGGGGACCTCAGACACACAAAAGACAGGCATTTGGCGAGAAGACAGATTTGGACACAAAACAAGATGGATTTATTTATTTATTTATTTATTTATTTATTTTGTCATCCACTCAACCGTCCTAATGTAATGAGAAACGTAATTTCTGAAACATTCCTTTTGGATTAGTAACCGCGGTGGTGTATGTTTCAATGGCGCTGTTTTCGCAGTGCCTCCCTTCCTTTACAGGACACGATCTTTTCTCTCGTTGGCCCACTTGTTTCATGGGCCAGAACATACCGATGTAGATGAAACGCAAGGTTTGCTAGGTTGTCACTTTAGTGAAAGTGGTTGTAGCGTTTAAGTGTTTAATGAAATAGTCGGAGTGTCATATATCAAGCCATGCAGTCTGATGAATAATATTGCCGCGTGGCCACAAATAGCTTCAAGAGTCAACGTGGTGTAAAACAGAATAATTGTTAGCATCTAAAACCAGAGACGGAGAACAGGTCGGTATCATCAACCACGTTTTACAGTTCTGTATTGTATGTGTGTGTTTGTGTGTGTGTTTGTGTGTGTGCATGTATACACATGTGTATGTTGTGATTGAGTTTTTGTTAACATGGGTATAACATAAGAAAAACATGAAGTTGCTCCAAGAGTGCAATGAATTTTTTTTCAACACTTTTTTTGTTTTTGGTGCTCCATCCACTTTGATACTACATATGACTTAATAATGTGTTTGATAGTTAACAATTTTGATTATATAGGGAGGAAATGTGCGAAAAACTCTCGTCGTCCTTTAATATACTATAGTATGAGTTTTAATCGGCGAAAAAGGCAGGACATCTTTTGCACGAATAAAAATTCTCTCCAATAATATGATGCATTCCTGGCATTTGCGCGACTAGTAAATGGAATAAAATGTTTTCTCTCTTTCTCTCTCTTTTTTAAAATTGTTATTGCACATGGCATTCGAACGACAAACTCGTCGTTTGGGTAGATCAGTTCTTCCGATGTCGTTCCTTTAGCAGGCAAGGAACAAAGAGCGATTTAGGGCCTCACTGATCGCAAAACATCCGTCAGTGTCGCAGTGTATCAGGTCGGCAGGAAGGTACTCACCTTCTCTTCACCTTCTCCAACACCATACATGGCTGATCCGACTTGAGGAGGAGTTGTTCAGATGCGACGCACGGCCAATAGGGCTATTAAGTAGACTGATTTCTTGCTTAGGGCACCAAAGGTTGTAGGGATACGGGGACTTGGGTATATATATATTTTATTGTTCTCTACGATTGTCGGGTTGCTCTGGGTACCGGGTTGCACCGATTCAAGTGAGCCAAGATGTCCATGGAGGTGATTTTATTCATAATGAATAAAACGGAACTTTTATCAGGATAATTATTAAGGAGAATAATAGTGATGATGACGATGTTGAAAACGATGATGATTATGACGATGACGAAGATTTTCTTTGTTTACTATGACACTAAAGAGAACCAACAAAGATTCGATAATCTGGTGTTTGAATTTTTTTTTCAATCCTCGTTAATTGCTTATTTTTTGTTTTATGTATATTTTGTCGCCTCAAATTAGCTATCATTTAGTTATACTGCTTTTTTTTTTTTTTTCAGTCTATCTGCCATTTTTCGTGTATTTGTCCATCGAGTCGTCAGAATCCACCGGTTTGTTTATCCTACCCATCGGCCTTATCAGTGACGTCCACAGCAAACCGCTCAATGCTTTTTAAAACTCAGCCTTCCGTGAAGTAAGCAAGTCATGACGTCTAGAGATAGGAATGATGTATAATATGGATGTAAAGTTCGCCAATCCGCGGATGTTGTTGATTGAACAGGGTATTAACTTGATTTTTGTGTCGCACATGACGCATTTCATTAAACCTGTCATTAGAAAAAAAAAAGAAAGAAAGAAAGAGAGACAGAGAAAGAAAGAACGAGAGAGAGAGAGAGAGAGAGAGAGAAACTGACAGTTGAAAGAAAGGCGAAGACACCTAAACATACATCAAAATAGATGTTTAAACAAGGTTGACGGTTCTTTAAATCTTTTGCTTTGAAGAATTGTTCCTTTCATCCAAGGTCAACTGCTCACAACATGATTGTAAAGACACTTGTAGTGTGCACCGAACACGAGGTCATATGTGATAACGAACATAACATGTCAGAGGCATCAACCGGGGGTAGCTTAGCGTGTGGAAAACTCTGCCGAGCTGTTCAGTAGTTCTACATGGCTGTCTTCCTCCATAGTGATCCGTGGCCGACAGCGCTTACCGTTAGTATCACATTTTAATGAAGATACGGTGGCCCCTTGATGATAGTAACCTATCCTGCCAGAAAATGACATGGTACACTGGGTATAACACCCTTTCTTTCGATTCTTGAAAGCCTTTTGTTTTAACAGGTAAATTGAACCCACCATTTAAGGAGGAAAAGAGACATTTTTGCCCAAACCAGTTTCATTGCTAGTCATTTTTTTTTGTTTTGTTTTGTTTAATCTCTTACTGTAAAAATATTTTTGTTTGTGGCATAGAAGAACAAGGGTAAAATGTTTCCTACTTTTTCATGTTAACAGATTGACATCCCTGTTTTTGCGTGCCACTACCACTGTCTTGAGAAGATCACAGCTGTATGAAGTTCAGACACTCTTCTGTGAAAATAAATTTAATCCTGCATACAGATATCGCCTTCGTCGTTCACTTTTCGTGAGTTTGGCACTTAAGGCGATTTGGTTTTGAAGTTTGGATGTGATTTTCTCAACGCAGTGACAGAGACTCTTAATCAACACAGCTAGGCTTTCAAGCGCTGTGTTAGCCCTCCACTGTCCACATCATGTAACAGATTAGATTCATGTGTCTGTGTCTTTTCTAAATACAGTCAAAACGTTTAATAGCCGAACTACGCATACATCAGATCCGGGAGAGAGAGAGAAAGAGAGAGACAGAGAGAGAAAGAGACAGAGAGAGAGAGAGAGAACTATTGCTAAATAATAAGATTGGCTATAGGAAGTAGTAGTGTGGCGTCAGTCTGTTTTCTTGGGACTCGACTTGTCTATCCCATGACACTTTGTCCTTTGGCTCCCGTGGGGTTACCCAAATATTCTCAGTGACAGGTTTGGCACGTCAATTCCTGCCACTGCGTTGTTAACCAGCCCAATAAAAGATCGACACTCTCAGAGGCCTGTCTGTGCACTACATGTATTATCTTCATAATATTATCTGCGAACTGATATTACCTCACTGCATTGTTCAGTCGTTAGGTCTTCATGAAACGTGAAGAAAAAGAAATGATGATGGATGTTTTGTCACACAAATATTATGTCTTTTGAGCTAATTATTGAGTTTAGTTTTTGTGTTTGTTTAGTTGTTTGTTAGTTTTGGTGCTTTGTATGTTTGTTTCTTGTTTTTGTTTGTTTGTTTTTTTAATCAGTGACTTTGGCATCTGATAGCACATATGGATTTGAGTATTCTTTTAAAATTGTTGTCTATGGTAGTTAAATTTTACATCAGGATAATATAAAATACGGATTGACTGTGTAAAGTAAGAATGTCAATAGAAGCTTATTGTGATTGCTTTCAAATAATTGGCTGGTTTCTTTCTTACAGTGAGGGTATGTGTGAAACAAGAGACCGGTAAAGGCCAGTGGGAGCAGGTGAGGGAATTGGGAAGAGAAAGACGGAGAAGTGGAGAAACAGGGATAAGATGTTGTTTGTTTGTTTTTCTTAAGCCTTTCAGTCCTAGAAAAGTAGGATTATCTCGACTGAAAGAGGCTGCTTGGTTTTTTGGTAAGAATTTTTGTGGGTAAAAATTTGGACTTTGGAAATTTTGCCTGAACAGCAGCACTCCGCCTACTCCCCATCGATTTTTAACTGCCAAGGGTTCTTTAACGTGCGCAACGTACACACGGGACCCCCGCAATATATTTGCTCTTATCCGAGAAGGCTAGACATCGGGTTTTTCTATCCAGAGGAAGCCAGGGGACCGTTGAGTCAGTGGAAAAAATGCAGGTTTTCAATCTTCGTTTCCTCTCCTCACCCAGTGGGGGACCCGCGAGTCGAACACACAACGTGGATTGTTTTCACCATGAAACAGACACCAAACCACATAGCCACGGCGTGCGACTCCCCGGATAAGATGTTTGCCGTCTAGCTTTCTCATATGTCGTTTAAAAGAATCCCCATGTATAGGTGAGAACTTCAGCATATTATTATAAATCGGATCATAAAGCTGGAAACAGTCAAGCTAATTATGTTCAAATTGAGAGAAAGTTCTTCCGAGATTTAGTACCGACGCGTTTAGTCACCTTCTCGAGGAAAAACTGTCACTGTCACTATTATTATCATTAGGACGAAAAGATGAAAGTCCTCACCTTATCATATCCCAAACCTGCTTCAGTTTGAAGACCCTTGCCAATCATGTCTGTTTTAATTATGTGTTTTGTAAAGTAACAGACACTTGAACTATCCATAATTAACATAGTTACACCGTAGTTTTATTCTTTCTATAGTGGTCCATTGCATTTTTTTTTCTCTTATCACCTCGAGTTTTATTTTCATAAGTGTTCGAGCGAACACTGGCAGTTTCTGTTCTTTGTCAGGAAGAGACTGAGGCTTTGCCTACTTGTTGAAATTTCCGAAGTAACATTCGCTTGACCTTTTTACCTCTGTAAAGCACATAGTGGGCAGCCCTTGGCTGAAGTGGACTGACTTGCTCTCTGGCCATAAACTTAAGCGATATGACAGGCGACGATCCGTTAGTTCCGTAGAAACATTTTTGTAGTGTGCTTGCATGATGTGCATGTTTGGACAGGCGAATTGTATAACTATAAGGTAAAGACATTTCAACAAGAAACGAATTCAGTGTTTGAAGTGTATGTAATCAGTCGCTGGTGATAAAATACAGTTGATTTTTCAACTTTGTATTAGAAGGATGATAATACTTAGTAGGCCATAGCTCATGGTGATAACTTGAGATGCATTGCAAATCGTTATAGCTGTTTAGATAGTGTCAGTCTGTTCGTTGATATCAAAGTGTGAGAAAGGGTCGAATACAGCGGAGGAATAAAAAGTGAAGTCATTGTATTACAGTTTTCCAAGCTGTAATAGACTGTAGATCTATCATTTGATTTTGCTGGAACTCCACAAAGTAATATTCGATTTCAGTGAGTATGAAAACTTTAATATACCTAATACTTGTACTAATATACATTTTCTGAAACAAATTGAGATAGAATGGAAAGGCCAAAACATTTAGAATTAATTTTTTTGTTTATGTAGTCAAACATTGACTTTAAGAGGAATCGCGATATTGACATACCCACCCTTTATTGACTCATATTTCATCTTTACAGTTGAGTTCTTAATGAGTGCAAGAATGTCTGATACGGCCAAAGCGGTTTTTCATTAGTCGTAAATAAATGATGATGATTTCTGCAGAGACGTTAATGATTAGCATCTAATTTTGAGGATGACAGAGAGTTGTGTTGATGACAGAGACTTGTGTTGAATGCATCTGGTGCAAGAAAAGAGGTCACTTAAAGAGACGCAGGCATTCAAGATCTAACAAGTCTCAAGATTTAAAGATTGTCTGCCATTCATCAAGTCGATGATGCGTCTGATGAAAATTACAGATGGTCAATTAAAATAGGCAATTACCGCACTAAGATGGGTTTTACGATAAAAGAACTGATAATATGGGCTAATTTATGTTGTTAAAGTGTCCTGTCAATGATGTGTTAGTGTTCCCAGCATGCAGCTGAATGGAATCGTTCAATCGTAAACACTGAATGGCAAGCGTTTATAGCAAAAGCACTCCTTGTTCGGTCTAGTTCAACCTACATCCCCATGACGTTGCCAGCAGGAAAGATACTTAAACCACTCATTATAGGGTTAAATGTTATGTGATATTTGCTGCAGGATAGATTTAAATGTCTAAAGTTAAGGAAATCTTAGATACACGTAGCTGTAAATTAATAGATTATGACAGAGTGCAGATTTCAGTTCCGCCAAAGAGCAAATTAAATTCAGTCTGTTTTGCCTAGTATCGTTACGGAATTTCTGCAGTTTTACTGAAGGAAAACGCTTTCATCACTTTATTTCAAAGTTCGTCAGGGCTTGATGAGTTTAAACAAATTGAACACTTCATGGCGACCATGGAGGCAAACAATCTCCCACTTCCTCACTACTCTGAATATTTTACCTATTTATCAACAGCAAAACCGGGCCTATTTGTTATTATTATTGATCGAAACACAGAATACTGGTATGTGTCGGAAGTTTGTTCCTGCACACTTTAATGCATTTTTATGGGAGCCTGCAGTTTGCGCTGTGAAGATCACTTTTACTTCTGCTTTACATCCAAATTTTTTCTGTAGACCGAATAAACAGTCCGGGATAGAAGGGGAAAAAGTGCAGATTTATGTGGAAAATTTCGATTTCGACCATTGTGATACATTTTCATACCTGCAGTCTGTGGGAGACAGGCCCTAAAACAACATAAATTTATCATTCTTTAAATCAAAAATAGCTAATCCAAGTGATGACCATCATAGAGTAAGCACTCGCAATGGGGAGAGATTTGAACGTACATTGGTCTGATCATAGCACCTGACAAGTACTTGCTGAAACATCAAAGGCGAAATAGAACATAAAAGTGTACTTTCAAGTTGGGAGTATCGAGGACTTTCAAATGGATACATTCATATGTTAATGGGTATTTGCACAATTTATAAAACGATTTCAACAGTTTTGATAAACGAACGGTCAACCCTAAAATAGTCAAGGAACCGATCTGGTCCAAAGATTCGCTCATGATACTTTTCATTGGAATTCTCTTTCTGACAGCACCGTCTCATTACATGGTGCCCACATTATACCTCCTTGAAAACAAGCGTGGCCATTCCTTAATTAAACTTTTGAATGTCAGTGCCTTCACAGAAGCTAGACACTCCGGCAGTTTCTACGAAAATTTTGAGGGTTAACGGGCCAAGATGGCAGGTGTCACAAGGGTGCTGCAGGGTGGTGATTTTGACAGTAGGTGGCAGCCCACAAAAAACCGAAGCCTCATTGGACCCTTCCTGTTTTCTGGGGGCCAGTCACCTGTTCAGCAGTGCTTGCATAGATCTATCTGTCTGTGTGTATACACACCCTTCGTGTTGATTCTAAAAGACAGCATATCCATTTTTGATCAGAAATGAATTATGAATATCGCCAAGTAGTTAAATAATTTGACTACTAAATACTAAAAAGTAGTTTATGCAGTGTGCAGATACTCATCATCAAGTGAATGATAATATACATTGTATCTACTTACGGGGCTATTTAAATTCTTGATGTTGAAGATTAAGCATTGGATCTTTTGATATAAATCGAAGTGATCAGATCAATGTCAGTGTAGCGGGACAACGAAAATGTGGATAAACTTTTGTAGTAGCGAATTTGGATACTCGGCTGTCATTTACGCTGATGTTCAGAAGATGTGGACAGCATGGCAGACCCAGCCTAAACTGTCACCTACGCTACGTTTCGAAACGTGTCATCAATGCGGATATAGTCTTTTATAAGGCACGGGGATAGACCTTGAGGACGGCTATTCGGCTATGTCAGCCCCTTTAACAACGGTTTTCATTCTCTCGTTTTTGTGTGTGTGTCCATGTATGGCTGACTTCCCATATTGAGATTAATACCGTATGATATATGCGACACGAGGAATGTGAACGGACAGGGAAAACTTCTGGTCGGACCAGATTGTGTGTGAGAGCGTTTCGTACAGAATGTTAGAATCCTCGTCGTGCATGCCTCGTCTTTCGTTTGGAATAGAAGGTAAGATCTCGCCAGTTTGTGAAATGATGTGCACAACTGCACTATAGGAAAATCTCATTTGTAATGACTTATTTGTATCAGACTACACCAATAACAAAGTCAGTGGCAATCTCTGATAATAAAAAAAACATAAATTGAGTGCATGGAGAAAGAAAATGAGGGGGGGGGGGGGGGGAGCGCAAGACTTAGTTCACCCTTTAAGACTTTAAGTTCACACCAAAATTAGTGCTTTGATTTTGACAAATGGTGAGAGTTAATGTTAAAGTTGTGGATCCAAGCGAGGGGTTTTGGTTGATAGTTATAAGTTAAATTGTTTTAGATTGGTCACCAGAGGAGATGAGACAAGGGGTCGTGCAAATTGATATTGACACTTTCTGACTCGCTAGACTTCGACACATTGAACACTTTGAGTTCAGAAGATTATACAAGTATGTGTGGACAGTAAATCTAGAAGGTCAACATTGAACTTCACCAGCTATGACATAGCAAGACCAATCCTAAATCATGAGGGAGAACAAAGGATATTGGACTGTAGACTATTAGTTCAGATTAGACAAACTCTTAATAAAAATAATGTGAACAAGTATCCTTTAAAAGAACATCTGGTTGGATAAGCATGTGAATTTCACCGCATCATATAAACACATGAGAGAGTCAAGGAGTGCGTGGTATCTTAAGTTGTAGCTGTGGGATGATCAAACAGTAAAGTGACTTATTATGTGCTTTTATGAACTGGTGAACTCACAAAACGATGGACTGAACAGAGGAGAAAGTAAACATGAAGTGATCTTGCATGGGTAGAAGAATTCAATCTAAATACCTTAGTGAATATCATCACAACGATCATGCCATCTTAAACAACTCATTTTGATCAGTATTGCAGGATGAAACATTGTGAACCTTTAATCTAAACACGAATTAGTTTACCATGATCCCGTGCCATTTGAAAGTGTACTACGAATGTCATGGCAGATTCTTTCTTTTATTTAAAGTGAGATATCTCATGACTCAGCTTGTCGAATGTTATATAAGTAATTTCATCTTGCAGATGTAATACATTTTTGGATATACACGCATATTATGCTTTTATGTGATTTTCTGAATACTTATATCCATCACGCCCTGTATTGAATGGTTCCAAAGACCATAATCCACGTATTCTTGTAGCACAATAAAGCATATATTTTACTTTCGTCGACAAGGATGTGCGACGTTTTTTTGTGTTTGTGGATGTGTTGGGGGGGGGGAGGAGGGGGGGGGGGGGGGGGGGGGGG
>JBCEWB010697136.1:2500-17192 GCA_039654565.1 Peronia peronii | reverse complement strand
ATATATAGCCTACTGTGCCTCATCAACTATGAATGAAATTTCCGTTTGAGGACAAGCAAAATGTATCTCATTTTAGCTCATGTTAAATATCATATCTGATCTCTAATAAAAGACATCTCCGGGTGAAAGAGTCTATATGCATGATGGCATAAACATTTTTAGTGCGCTCTGATAAAACGCCTTTTTAACTATGCTTTACATTGTTTGTCAAAACACTTTTTAATACAGTTAAATTTCATCTCACCTAATCAAATATAACTTTCCACATTGTTCAAAGACCTAATATTGCATCATTTCGTTCTGCCCACAAACGCCATGTCGTTCACTGTGTGCTTGCTTAAAATAAGATGGTAAAGCTAAATCCTAATTTTCTTGAAACAAACTTCTCGGTGGAAAGCCATTTTGTCGAATTACATTAGACTTACCCTTTTCTTTCCTACAAGTATTAATATTATATAATTAGAAGAGAATCCACGGCCTTCGTGGGGAGATTTTTTAAAATAAAGATCAAACCGATACTGTCTTGCGACTCAGGGCACATGGCAAGCGTGTGCACCTCGAGGTTGGTATTTTGATTGATTAAACTGAATGTTACTCAAAGAAAACGTGTTTGCTATTTTGAACGCGTCATTCTATCGAGCGTATAATTCGGATCAAACACTCTCGCGAGTTTACTATTCAATTATTATCGCCTTTTTAGAATAATATCAAACGTAGTAGATTTTTTTCGGCTTTATGTAACTAGAAACACAGATCTTTATGCAACAATGTTGTGTGCAAAATTTCATACGGCTACATTCAGTAATTTTCGAACTATAAGTCTTTTGTGAGTTTTGGTGCAGTTTATTCTATTCTAGAATGTCAAATTCAAACTGGAAACAATCATATCATTCCTAGATGACAGAAATAAGGCTGATCAACATGTGAACATACTGACATCTCGTGGCCCCAGAATTAAATTGTCCTATCTACAACACAAAACTGTTGTAGTTATGACAATTTCATTTTGGGGCGACGATCTCTCTCGGTGAATCTCCTAATTTGGATGGTAGTCTAACACTAACAGTCAATGAGATCTTTTCAGTCGGTCACATTAGCGAGCAGCATCGCTTGCACATGGCTTTATTTAACCTACAGGGTTTGAGTATCTCTGAAAGCTCATCACAGGTATGTACACAAATCATCCTCTGAGTGAAATATCTCTCGATCAATGGGGGGCGATCTCAAAATGCCTCATAGAACTTGCTGGAGTATAAGATTTTCCTTGATGATATTGTTACTCATAGCCTTGTCCCCTGGTACAGGAATGGTAAACAAAATTTCGTACAATCCCTAACGACCGATACAACGGTTAGCAAGACCATATACCATTATAGTATATCTAAGCTTTAGCTTTGTAATTATCGACCAATCACAACAGCCGATTACATGTACCTCAGAAGTCGTGTATCAAATATAGGCTTAAATAGCTCAAGAGCTCAAGCAGACTAGGGGCTGAGGGCTCCATGGGTTAAATAATGACAAATAATGCTTACTTTAATGATAATTAATGCTTAGATCTAATATAATACGACACCTTGTTACTACAATGGCCTTTGTTTGGAAAGGAATTCCAGTTACAAAGTATGATAGGGGGCGTTTTTGACCGGATCAGCTTCTTGACATTTTACAATGAAACATGTCCTGTCCTATACTATCTTTTCTATGTGTGATTTTAGAGTGTCTGGTCTCTAGTCCTCCCTGTAAAATCTGGAGCTCAAAAAGCAAAGTAAAACACGATCCCTGGATGACAAACATGTGATCTCCCTCGTCAAATAACAAAAGTGCTGGAACAGGAATCTTACCAGAGAAACTAAACACTGCGTTTCTTTAGAGCAGAGTAGCAAATAATAATTCCATCAAAAAGTTACAAAAGTTACGTTTTGTACGACATTGTCAGAGAAAAGAAAACAATTTAGAAGATGAAAACAGCAATCCCAATTTTTTTGGCGTCACCATGTTTGCTTAACAGACGTTTTTGTGAAATATTAAAGTATAACACCTATTCTGCATGACATGGTATACGCTAACCTTGAAGTAAATAAATGTACGACACACAATAGCATCTGTTTGCATAGTTGTCTTTCTGTTCAAATATTTGCCAATTTATATAGTTTTAGTTCCATCTATCTATCTGGACTGTGAAACACGCGTGCGCGCCATAATAGTTCTATTTATTAGGCCTATTTACAGTATTATCTTCGCTGGTGATATTTTTATAAGGCATTGGACACAGTTTGAAATTGCAATCTTAAACACACTATTTAAATTTTCGACCCAGTTTTCCAAACATGGATCCTGACGAGATGAAAAATGCCGTTACAGTGAGTACAATAGTCCGGGTATCATTTTTTTTTTTCAGAAACAGATTAGAAATTTCATTTTTCATTTCTTATATCACGACATTGGCTCTCTAAGCATTTGTTGGTCAATAACAAATTATCCGAATCACTGGTGCAAAGTATGGTAGCAATAATTAAGAAAACGTGTACGGAATGATTCTTTTGCTGCCACTGATTCTTTTTTTTTTTTTTTTAAGCCTTTCAATCGTGAGACAGTAGAATTATCTCGGCTTTAAGTAGCTGCCTAATTTGTGTGAGAATTTTTGTGGATAGAAATTTGGAATTTGGAAATTCTGCCCGGACAGCGGCACGTAGCCTACTCTTTCATCGATTTTGAACCACCAAGGGTTCTTTAACGTATGTAACGTAGACACGGGACCTCCGAAATATATTCGCCCTTATCCGAGAAGGCTAGACGTCGATCTTCCCTACCCAGAGGAAGCCTGCGGACCGTTGAATCACTGAAAAAATGCAGGTTTCTATTCTCGTGTCCTTCCATCCCCCGATACAGAACCCGCGAGTCGATCCCGGCATCACCGCCGTGAGTTGTTTTCTCCATGAAGCAGACGCCAAAACACAGAAGCACTGCGCCCCCCTTCACTGATTCTTTCAAGGCTCCCAAGATCACATACTGATATCAACTTGAAAACAACACAGGAGCAATCATAAATGAAAAGATGCATAGATCTAGCTGAGTCAGAAAACAGCTGAGGAAAGATCATGTTCGACTTGACAATGATGATGACCCTGACAATAAGCGTATTCAGACAAGATATAAAATATAGCTCAATTATGAACCTTGAAATTAATATAATGTGAAGGGGGATTGTTTTTTGCTAGCTCTATTATTTCCCTTTGCCAAACACTGTAAGTGTTGCTCATGTACAGAGAAAAAAAGCAGTTCTTTTCTTGCCATTTGAAAAATTGATGATAAAGCAGTTTGATAAAATTATTACAATTAAAAGGAAACTTTTTTTTACACCACAAATTTTTCAAAAAATTGTATGCTGTTTATTTCAAGCAAAGAATGCAAAAATGTGTTTTTCGCGTTTTTCTGTCCTTGTTCAACACTATGTATGCTTATCAAAGGGAAGTAATAAAAACATTTCCCATTGCCTTGTGTGGTCTAACAAAGTGCCCAAAATCATTATGAAGCTGTCATAACAATTCTAGTCAAGAAAATTAAATTTTAGTTATTCTGAAAAACTAAAAAAAATGCAGAAATGCAGAAAATCTTTGCCACATTTATATCAACTGAGTAAAACAAAACAGCATATCATAATTTATTTAAAACAACAACAAACAAACGAACGAAGAAAATGAGGCGTAGAAAATCATTATGAGCTGTCATAATACGTAAGTAAAACTTGTTCCAATTTAATTATAAAAAAAAAAATCGAAACGTAGATAATCATTATGAACTCTCATAATACTACCGAAACCTGTTCTAATTCAATCATCAAAAGAAATACCGAAACATACGAAATCATTACGAATAAATTAATATTTGAGTAAAATGTATACTACAAATCTGCAACAAAAGGCTTATAGACTCAAAAACTTCGGAATTTATCTATCTGAGATTTGGCACACAACATTGTGGCATGTAGATCTATGTTTCTAACTACATAAAGCCAAAAAAAAAAAAAAGAAAAGAAAAATACGGCTTAAATGTCTGACGTTATCCCAAAAAGGCGATAATAATTGAATAGTTAACACGCGAGAGTGTTTAATCCGAATTGTACGTTCGATCGAAAGACGTATGAAAAACACCAAACACTTTTTTTTTTTTTAGTAACATTCAGTTAATCATCCACAGTACCAACATCGAGGTGCGCACGCTTGCCATACACTTGCCATACCTGACCTGACTTTCAAGTCGTGAGGCAGTATCAGCTTGACCTATTTTTAAAAACAATCTCCCACGAAGGCGTGGATTCTCTTCTAATTAAACAACCACAAGCCTGTGACTAACACTTTACAGGAAACATCACAGATGCAACGTATAATGGAAAGGCATATAACTAGGTACCGGTAACAATGTACAGAGAGGCTTACCCAGCGATGTTAGTCCAAGACCCCCAAGAGCCAAGAGTGACCGATCGGAGTCTATGATGGGCGTTTTATTTTATTTTATTTTATGTTTCGTACTTTGAGTTTTCGTATCTCATCAGACGTCTGTCACGTGATAACACCGCCACCCCACGTGACTCGAACCTTGGGTGACCTCTTCAAACATAAGTTGGGGTCATTCCATGGAAAGGTTCAGCAAAAAACTGCATTACAGAGACGTTAACATACATTTTTCTGTCTTTGAAAGAAACATTACTTGATCGATATTTTGCGGCCCATTGGCACAGTTAGGACTTTATTATAACAAATTAGGAGTCAGTGAAATTCCTCCATAACACTATAACATCAATAAGTATTATAATAGTAATAAACATGGTACAAAAGCACTATATACCAACATCACACAAGATAGCGCATGTTATACAACGGTTCCTTGCAAGCGGCTGCCAATTAAGCACTCAATCCCACATCAATCTTACAAAACCATTTATTGATCAAAGGTCGAGTCAGAAAATGTGTATAGATTGTCCACTCCAAGTACAAAATGTCGCCCCCCTCACCTCCCAACTCTCTATCAGGAAACGAATCCAGATTCTTCTGATTCTAAGTCCAACTGCCCAGCCTGAAGCCACAAACACCAACCACATCCCAAACTGCTATGGTTATTAACAACCCTTGAAATGACATTAGCACGGGTACAATCTGTTTTAAAATTTAGAACTCATGGAGAAGTTATTCCTCTGTCTCCTCTTACCGAGATCGAAATCAATGACAGTCAACCCGAAAAAAAAGAAAAAGAAAAAAATCAGAAAATTCCCCGAAAGGAGCCTGTATCAATTCATTTCCTCGTCAATCTATTGGAAACACAGCAAACTTTCAGCGGTTTTCTTCACCACTTGTCTGTTTAAGTTTGAGCTAAGACAGATTACTTCCCTTCATATTTTCTTCAGTAGCCTTTATTACAGCTGTTACTGTTTCATTTGATTCCTGTGACTATTCATTTTCCTTCAGTCCATTACTCTATGATATTAAGCATGTACCTTGTGTTGTGTGTTGTTGTGTTGTGTTATGCTGTGTGTTGTTGTGTTGTGTTGTGTTGGGTTGGGTTAGGAATTAACGTACATCAGTACGATCATGCTACATTGTGCATATCTCAATACAAAACGTTTTCAGATGTCAAGAAGAAACCGTTAGCAATACAAAGCAGAGATGCGAAGGGCATGATACTATATGGGTGATACGAGTTTAACCCTTTGAACCCAGGTCACCAGTGCCTGAAAAACCCCTGTCCCTGGTTTTCTTGGCCGAGAACGCACATTTCTCGTTTCATGTTTAACATCTTTTGGAAACGCAAGCCTCAAACACGATCATGGGCACAAACATTTGTAATCACCGTAGTCCTAAATGTCCTTGCCCCAAAGAGACCTACCAGATCTTTTTTAACTGTAGTGGGCGCGTAGGACTGGAGTAAGTGTGTCAGCCCGGTCTACCTGGGCTGTGGGGAATTTGACACCGGAAAATCTGCACGGTGTACCGGGCTGTAGGGTTCAAAGGGTTAAACACAACTTTTGTGAAGTCTTCACTGCAAAGGGGCGTCTCACAGCACAAAGCTAGGATTGAACCTAGTAATGGATTGTGCAAACCAGTTGGTTAGTTAGGCACAATGTAAGTGTGCGACACGAGTTAGAACGTCAAATGTGAAGCACAGTTTAGCAATACCAAAATGGAACTGATTAAAGCGATAGATGGATGAACCAAAACTGCGTTTCACAGTTCTCAAACTATGAATGCCAAACAGAACCCGGCACTACAAAGCTGAGAGGTACGGAGTATCATATCGTGTAGGTCAGGCATGTCCAAAGTCCGGTCCGTTGGCCAATAACGGCTTGTGTTCAAATTCTACTGGCCTGCAATCTCTGTGATGTTTCAAATGAATCATTTCTGCTTCATCTTCCAGAGAGGCTTTTTTTTTTTTCAGTCAGACTTTTTCTTCACTTTATTTTTATGTAGGCTTCATAATATGAAAGGCGGAGTAATTGGAGTAAAAATGTGTTAGATTTACTTGTGCTCTAAGTTTTCAGAAATAAAATTAGACCATTTGAAATTTTTTTAAAAAATTCATTAGATAGTTCATTTTCAGTAATTTAATGTTAATGGTTCAAAGAATGTCAGGCTAAATGATCGGCTCCCATATATTTTCGCTTCACCGAAACTGGCCCTTGTTGCCAAAAGTTGGACACCCCTGGTGTAGGTGATAAACGTTTAGCACAACTTCTCAAACCGCGACTGCAATGCATGTGCCTGACTCATGCTGTGCTTCCGTTTCCATTGGCTAAAACATAGTGAACATCTATGTCCCACTATACTCCCATTAACTTTGGGGAAGTATCGTGTCTGGTTTCAGAATCCTTCTCTAAGAATGGAAAAAAAAAGAATAAGAGAAAGAATGGCTGGAAAAAAATCAGGCCTGAATAGATGGGAAGAGAAACAGAAAGTAAAGTTTGGTAATGTGACTGGAGTGCTGTTGTAGCACTGCAGAACTTAGTATGAAAGGACCGGTGTTAGTTGTTTCAAGATTTTGTTGCTTGTCTTCCCTTGAACAGTGTCTATGTATACACTGCTTC
Organism: Peronia peronii; assembly: GCA_039654565.1. Taxonomy (NCBI): domain Eukaryota; kingdom Metazoa; phylum Mollusca; class Gastropoda; order Systellommatophora; family Onchidiidae; genus Peronia; species Peronia peronii. Next base: position 10,114 of record JBCEWB010697136.1, on the reverse strand, counting down.
CGTTTAGCATTCTTAAAAGAGAGCGTTTGAAAGATCTGGGGGTTTTGTTTTGTTTGCGGATTGTATGTGTGTGTGTTAACTACAACTTATGTCACAAATCTAGTTTAATTCTTCGATTATATTAAACGCCTCACCAATTCTGCTCTCTTTTTGCAATAGTATTACAAAGTCGCTCTTTCTCCCACAAAATAAAGAGCATTGCCGGTGTAGATGTGATAGCAACCACTTCCATGGCATGACTCCTGGAATGGTCACGTGCAAGCGGTTATTTCAAAGTCACCGTTTATCTATAACCACATGATGACTCAATATCTCTGTGTTATCTCTGACCCTTCGAACGGGATTGATACGTTTTTTGTTTTTTTTTGTAATCTTCTGTTGCTCTTTCTCTGGTTTCATTTGATGATAATGAGCTATTTTTCTCAGCCGGGCGGCTAGATTGATTCCCTTTGCCAAGTACAAGAGCTATAAGACAAGCATTGCAAAGAAGAGAAAAATCAATTTTTCTCTTGTTATTTGAAATACATGAAGTAAAATAAAATTATGAAAAAAATTATCTCAATGAGAGAGATAACATTTTTATTACATGGTGAAATTTTCAGAATTTTCTGTTACGTATGTTTTAAATAACAAGAGAAAACGAGATGCAATTTTGTTTTTCTGTACAATGCTTGTCTTATATATACCTGATCCTTTGTACTTGGCAAAAGGAAGTAATTTGGTTGACGGTCAAAATGGTTCATTGCAACAGTTACATCTATCTAGCGGTATTGTCTGAGGGAATTGAACATGTCCACATTCACTAGTATCAAGTGTTGTCATCTACCCTTTGAAATTTGTTGAGAATATTAAATTTTCTTAATTCCCGTTTATCACACCAAAACAACATGAAAGCCGACTGCATTTACATTGTTTAGAAAGTTGAAAGAAACTACTTTGGTTCTTGTTTTTTTTTTTTAACTTGAATGGGGAAGATCCCATTTTTCATTCAATAGAGTTCAGCAATATCTCAGGAAATTCCATTGACTATGAACTTGGCCTTGCCCCAGCCATAAGTTTGCCTCTGTTCTTGACTTGATCATGTTACGGTGGTAGGAAATTTATGACCAAAACTCTTCTCTATGAGTGACAGATTCATAGCCTATTGAATCTAAACGTCCTCCAAATAATAACAGCAGTGAGTGTTAGTGATTTAATTACGAAGGAAACTGCTAGACGTCGTTCCGGCCGAAAATCCCATCGGGTTTTTCTGAAATTTCGTATTATACTATTGTGAAAACAGATCAGTAGAAAAATTTGACTGGCAATGAACATGTACAGATACTTAATTAAATAACTAGAAAACGTGCGTTTATCCAGACTCTGTTAACGATGTATAGTGATACTTTAATATTTGTGTTTCACCCCTAATTTACGTCCAGTACCCTCTTGCGTTTTATTAGTGCAGAATTATTTACAACAATCATTTCCATCAGAATAACCAATGTCTCAAGAAGCGTAGATGACATGTCGTGGGTGCATTATCATTTATGCTCAGTGTAACGAATCATGATAGTGCATGCGGGGTAAAGGCGAGTGTGTTGTGAGCGATGTTCAGTTGACCGTAATTGTGTGCATAGTGTGTGGTGTGCCGCCGTGGAGCTTCGGGAACGATCTGCATGGATCTTGTCAGGTCTCGTGTGTATCACATGCCCTGGCGCCAGCACATTCTATACAGTTCGAGTAACTCAGATCGGGCTGATATATATATGAGGGCTTGGCCGGAGAGAGTCAGAGAGTGTACGAGAAGTGTACTGCGAAGAGTACGAATGCACTGCAGTGAGAGCTGTGTGTATTGGAGCTAGACAGCGGCCCTGGAGACTGTATGTATATCAAGCACTTGTAATAAATTCTGCATAATTTCGATGTGAGGATTCCTGCTGTAACTTCTGTTGTAATTTCTTCACCATTGTGTTGTCTCATCCGCATTCACCGCCTGATCGCCACTTATTACATCACGACAAACACCCTTCAAAATCCAGAAAGGAAGTTCGTGACACCCAGTCTGAACCTATCTTCAGACCTGCGCAAAGGATCATTTGAGATGCAGAGATCACTTGGCTGCCCCCACGAATCAAAAGTATAAAAATGATCTTAACAACAATATAGAGTCGTGCTAAATCATGTAAGACTAGGAGCTAAAGCCGAAAGTATAACATTTTCATGTGAAAAGTGTATGTGTTAGTAAGCTATAGATGTATTTATGTATGTATGTTTTGTAGGTGATGCTTTTTTCTATATGTTAATGTATGCTGTTATCCGTGTTGGCATATTGCTGAGTGCTTATGTGTGAGGAGAGAGAGAGAGAGCACAGCCATGGTTGTATACAGTTGCCATTCATACCATAATCTCATCACGAGCAAGAGTAAATTTCAGCCAATGCTCTTTGTAATTTAGTTATTTATTATTGGTAGATGGAGAGTAAATTTCACAGACGTAACGAAACTATAATCAAAATATTAAAAAGAAAATGAAACGAACAAATAATTAATTCTCCGTTCATAGTAAAACCAAATATCTTTTAATATGCAGCTCTGTAAGTGGTAATTTCCTTTATGTATGTTCTGATCCATAGCATGTGGCGGAGACAGTATGTTAGAAACACGGAACATAAATTTGAGGTAAAGGCCTCAATAGGCTATATTTTCCGTGAACAGATTAATACTTCGGTTGATGTATTTGAACCAATTAATTTCTTAACAGACTCTATACCCTCAGTTACGGATTCATGAGCTGCAAATGAAGTCTAGGTCTTGATGGACGGCTAGGTTTTCTCGAGACTGTTTATTAGGCTTTGTAAGTATAACTGAGGTAATGAATTTCTAAATTGATTCCACGCCCTCACGCCCGAATTCATGCGCTGCGAACGCATTCTAGAGATCGATACCGGTGTTTTTTCTCCTTTTTTGGTCTGATAGAGATACCGTTATTGGGAGTGTGCATCCAGCAGACAGTTTTAGGCCTGGCCGGGAGTGTAAAACCTGTCTTACACTTAAACAGTCTCCGTTTGTTCGTCTTTTGGGGCTGGAACGCACAGCAATCGTCCACAGTGGAACTAGAGTCCAATTTGGCCGGACTGCAAGACGCTGTCTCGTTTCCGCACAACTGTTCTGTACTGCGGATCTGATGCGCTTGCTCCCAAATATTGTATCTGGGCTTTTTGGCACATCCACAGCACTGATCTTGCTGCATGTATCCAGAGGAACCACAGGCCTCCGCACCTGAGGAACTGCTTTCTCCCGGACATTTAGGAAAACACATCTTAAAGTTGAATTTTTTAGAGGAGCAGGTTTGTCTACATTCACAGCAATTTTTCGGACAACCTGAACCTGCTTTCTTCATAGAGCAAATTGTGGCCAGTGCCTGTCTGCTACAACGCTGTTTATTCCTCTGTTTGCCAACAGGTGGTGATACATTGTTACATCCAGGTTTACGCTGGGAGTCACAAAGCGTTTTCAAATGTGGGCCCATCAGTGGTGGGCAGGTAAAGTCGTGCTCAACATTATAACCCATGCTCTCATCATAGACAGGCTGCCAATCAGATGATGGTTCCTCTCCATCTATAGCATACTCTTGCTCTTGTGGCTGGGCCTGTGGGAAGTCGGCAACTGAGTATGGCTGTGAACCCAAAGGAGCAGGGAGAGCCACAGATGTAGTCTCGCCGTTTTGCAAATTAGGGTCGACGTCTTGCATTACTGTGGGTTGAATGACCTGTCCTGTTGTCCCTGGAGCAAAGTAAGCACTAGCGGTGTGGCCAGACAAGTAACCAGATGGTGTGGCTGGGTGCGTCAAAGTGCCCGGGCCAGGGGCTATCTGCGATTCCGCGTAATAGGCTGGTACCTGGTCAGCCCCATCTACCATCGCAGGACTGGCCGTCCCGTTAGGGGAGGCGACCTGGGAGTAGATGGCTGAGTGGGGGTAAGATGAAGGTGGAAACTGTGGCTGTGATAGGTTATTCAAAGGTATGTTGGGGTCAAATGTCGCCGTGGGCCTCTGGCTTTCTATATACTCCCCGGGGGGAATGGTCATACCGCTGGGCATTTGAGTGGCCAGTGTTCTCAGGCTGCCTCTGGACATGGTCTCAGACCTTTGTCTACTCTTTTGGCCCGCAGGTGTCATGCTGCTATGCTTCAGGCCAACACTCATTTGCCTCTGATTGGAAGGCACACTGCTCATTCTCTGGTTTATGGTCGATCTGTTCATCCCAACCATCTGACTTGGCTGATGGAGTTGAGTAGTCCTACTGGGCATGGTACTGACAATGTCCGGCCAAGCGGCCTGTGAAGGGAAATAACCATCTCCCGGTGTGGCTGCCTGTGGTGTGAAATAACCATTGCTGCCTGGTGCGATGCTGCCTAATCCTGCCACTGTGGGTCTCTGACTGAACTGACCATTCCCACTCAGGGTGGAGGTACTTAAACCTCCCGGGGTGGCTGCTGCTGGAACAAAATAGCCATTTCCACCAGGCATTACAGTTCCAGATAGAGGACCTGCTGGTGGGTTTTGTCCATAGAAAGAAAACTCCCAAGGGGGGCCATTCGTGGGAGCGGTCTCTTGATACATCGAGGGTTGTCTGGAAGACTCCATAGCATTTTGCATACCTGGAGGGGACGCCACTCCCGGATAATAACTGGGTTGCCTCGATGTCGAACCAGGAGTAGGAACACCCGCCCTAGTACTTTTTCGACTTTGGAAAGCAACGCTGGACGGTGCATATGATGCGGTTTCTGCTGCACTATACATGGAACCAGGAGTAGAAATATTCACGCCAGCCCTGGTACTTTTTCGACTTTGGAAAGCAACGCTGGACGGTGCATATGATGCGGTTCCTGCTGCACTATGCATGGAACCAGGAGTAGAAATATTCATGCTAGCTGACCCGGCCTTGGTATTCTTTCGACTTTGGAAAGCAGAGGTGGGTTGTCCGTCTGGTGGGGAATCTTCTGAACCAACTAGTGATGTCGAAGGAACTCTGAATTGTAAGCTCTTAGATTTAGAGCCTTGTGGCGAGTGTATTACGATTCCAGGCTGACTAAAAGCATTTCCTAACTGTCCACCTTGTAATTCATTGGCTTGGGTGACTAACTGATAATTTTTCTCAGGAAAGGATCCAAATGTGTCCTTCCGGACTTTGGCTGGGTCTAATTCGTGAAACTGGGAAGCAGCTTCTGTGGGTGGCCCTCCCTCTACTCCATCACGGCTGCCTAGATTGAGTGTCCATTCCTTGTCATTATCTACTGTAATTTTGATGCTGACTTTCTTCAGATGTTCAGCGCGAATCAGTCGATTCAGGCATGCGTCCTCATCATCAGTTCCGTTGTTCGATGTACACTGACATTTCACATTGGCGGAGCTAGTGTTCATTTCATTATTTCGTGTATCGTTGGATGCACTTCTGTTTAAACATAAAAGAGCACAGCTGGGCACACCGTCATTGCTGACACTCACTTTCTTATAGACAATACCTGGTTTACCTGAAGCCGGCTCGGAGACTCCGTCTTTCTCTGCTTCGCCGACTATCTCTATGACACAACTTTTCCCTTGTTTCTCGGCTGCCTGAGATTCCGTTGTCCAAGACTTGACGTTCTGATTTCGCCCGGGGCCGTCTTCCTCACATAACTGTCGCCGTGAGCGTCGCTCTTTCGTCCTCTGTAGCTCGACTGCAGCCTGAGAGCCGGAAGATTCTGGGTGGCGCTGCCTGAGATTCTGTGATTTAAAATTCCATGTACCCTCTTTTATTCTAATATGCGAATCTCCTAACTGGAAAGGTCGGCGCGATTGCCTCTTTTTTGCTGGACCATCTATTTCCGAATTCGATTTCTGGCATTCACTCTCTCGTGAGTGTGATGCACAGGGGTACCTTTCGGTTTGCACTTCCTGTGAATCTGTTTTCTGACACTCTTCGTTCTTGGGATCTGCGGGAGCTTGAACCAACAGCCGAACGTGTTTTTCCTTATTCTTGGAATGGACTTTCACCCTATCCTCTCGCTTGCATGACGGCTGAGCTTGGATGGCATTTTCTGTTACACTTCCGTCCTTTACCTCCCCTACGTTTTCACTTACTTCCCAAGCCTTCTTCACTTGACTAGAGTCCAGCATGGAGCTTTGATTGTGCTCGTCATGGGAAACAAAATCTTAAGCACTTTGGGCCGCTGACATTAAAGAAATTGTCCTGTTGGTAGAATTTAATTTGTTACTGTGGTTTATGCTGCTCTTTGTTTGTCCCGCATTCATTGTCCCGTGTCTATTCGTATACACTCCATTTGTTTATAGTTCTGAAATCTCACTAGATAGTAACGGCTCGTGCTTTATTTAATTCATTGCCGTCTTTAGCCACAAAATGTTTCCCACGAATGCCCCTAATCTTTTTGGTACCCAGATGATGATTCTTTTCTGTGATCTCCCACACACAGTTATCCATTTGGTTCCCAGCGAATGAAAATCCGGTTTAATAACAACCAAAAAAGCCAAGTGTCCGGACTTTGGGAGCTATGCGGTCTCGACCCCGTATGATCCCTTTCTCCTCTCTCCTCTGTCACTCATTTTTTCTCCATTTCTTTGAATCTATCCGTGCCTCTTTCTCTCTGTTTCTTTGTAAGATACAGCTCACCTGCCGGCTCCGGTATAGAAATAAGCCCACTCTCGGTGAGGGTCACCAGGCTGTTGATGCGCTCTCTCCCTGAGGACAAATGAGACCAGCTTATATTGAGAACTAATAAACAGATACTTGCAATGGTGCACCCGTAATTTTACCATTAGCATCTGGCATGTGCTTTCGTGTTTGGGTATATTGTGGTGTGATCTTTGCATCCTGTCCGATCCTGCTTAATATTCATTGGCTTGGGTGACTAACTGATAACAAAATATACAAATATTTCAAAATATACATATATCAAAATTGAAAAGTACTTGCTTTATTTTCATGCAACCATGATAGCTTAGGGAAGGGAAAGGGGGGGGGGGGGGCTTTAAAAAAAAAATCTCCTTATGATATGTGAATAATCCTGAAAGTTAATTTTATGCTCTTGAAAATCTGCTGATTACTAAAAACGATCCTGTATACATGTCTGTGTACTCTTTAAGACAAAATGGTATAGTATCAGCGGTGAATCGGCCTCTGTGCGCTGACCTCTTTTGTGTGACTGTCTGACTGAACTGATAACCTCGTCTTCTATGTAGATTCTCTCGACAAGCATCGTGCCAGGAGTAAGCATCTGATTTACATCTTACTCTGAACAAAAGGTATGAGCTGGTCTATGAAAACTGTATTTTCGCAGTCTGAACTGCTGGATCACGTTGTTCACCGAGTGGCACGAGGAATACTTTCTCCGTTTGTCAACAATAACAATCACACCTGAATTCTTGATTTTTATCGCTTTTGAAATTATCACTATCGCCGGCTTGCGTATGATCATTAGAATTGAATACTTCTACAAAAGATTCTCTGGTACTGTGAGATTAATCTTGTTTCTGAAATGTCCCTTTATTTTGATCTTGAAAGTGTTGAACTATGTTGTGAACGAGCGCATGTTTGGCTGAGTGTGGTTATGTGTATGTGTGTTTGTGTCTGTGTGC
>JBCEWB010697025.1:0-16921 GCA_039654565.1 Peronia peronii | reverse complement strand
AGGTTAATCAGAAGAGAAGTGGCGATCAAAGGAGAAACTTAGAACGATGGGAGTCCTTAAGAGCCCCCAAACAACGAGAGCAAAGGAAAGACAGGGAAGTTGTTGTTCCTTTTCCCCCCTCCTCCTTCCCCCCCCCCCCCCCCCCTGAGAAAGCGGTATCAGCTTTGACTCACATTTCAGTCAGTCTGAGGATCAACTCGACATAACTCAAAGTGTCTTTATTTCCTATTTAAAGTATGACTAGATTATCTAAAGTCCACACTTTAACCCCTGTCGAATCAGCTCCCCCTCCCCCCCCTTTCCTTCCCCTTATTAAAAACTTAATACACAAATAAATAAATAAAGATATCACTATCTTAGGAGAAAAAAAATAAGGCATTTTGCGACTATATTAGATTGCTTCCTGACCTTTACAAGACTATCCTTAACAAAACAAAATTTTATTTATTTTTTTTAAACAGTTGATCTCATTAAGCTCTTCTGAACTAACTGTCAAGACTCAGAATGACAGGGGGGTTGAGTCCCTTTCTAATGATCAAAAGCAATTCTAAATTTCAATCGACAAAAATTACTGCCAACACTCCTGTGGGTTCAGTCTGCTCTCTGAATCTACTCTTCTCTTCTCTTTTCGCGTCCCTTCTCCATTCTCTCCCCTTTTCTCTTCTTTTCTATATTCCTGTTCTCTTCTTTTCTTCCATATCCTTTCTCTTCTCCTCTTTTCTACTCTGTTTTTTCTGTTCTTTTCTTCCCGCCTCTTTTCTTTTCTCTTCTCTTTTATTCTCTTTTCTCTTCTATTTTCTATTCTTCTCTCTTCTCTTTTCTCTTCTCTTCTCTTTTCTCTTCTCTCAATAATGTATCGAGCAGCTATGTTAATTCTGTATCTAAAAGTCATCCATCCAGACCGCGGTTGAGTTTATAACATTTTCTATCTGCACATAAAAACTGCCATCACCAGATCTGAGTGTCGGAAACTGTAAAACGTCAAATGTTTACAACTCTAGCGGTGAAATGATCAGAGCTCTGTACATCCAGCAGTGTGCGCCACACTGATTATGTTCGGGGTTTCAAACATACAAGATGTGCTCTTATACAGACTGTTTCCTATTACACGACACGTATAGCGGATCATTTTTTCGAGAGCAATGCCATAGTAGTTTAGTGTTGCCAGTTAATTTTCAGGTCATTACTTTTCTCCTCTTCTTAGCCCTTAACTCCGCCTGGGGGTCATTGTTTGTTTGTATTGGGGTTTAATGGCACATCAGCACAATCACAGCTATATTGTGCCACACACAGTAAGATACGTTTACACGTCGAGAAAAAGAGAGGAAGGAGAGCGGGACAGAAGACAGGAGCAAGGAGTGAGAGAGAAGAGATGTCACCCTTGGAACATCGAGGATGGCACTTCATGGGAGACGTCCTACCCATGGCGGACTTTCATCGCCTGCAGTTATTTCGTATTTCGTTCTCTTACGTCTTTCAACCACCTGAAGGCGGTTGTCTCGACTGCCTGCAGATGGGAGCAAAGAACCTGCTTATCTACCATGGGCCTCCGCGGGAGGGAGGAGGTCATCGGATTGTCTCCTCATGAGTTGTGCATCTCCATCCTTATGGGACCAGGTTCTGTGTATTGTTTGTTGTTCCTTCTATTCATTATCATATTATCAAATTTACTGTTGTATACTGAACCCACAACACCTTTATATATACTGTCAATCGATTCCTCTTGCCAACAAACACTTGCCGTTCGATGCCGTTCGTTTATCAAGACTACTCACTACAGCTGGGGCAGACATACTTAGCTCTGTCGAAATCAATTTCAACATTCATCAAGTTTTCACATGCCGCGATGTTTATACACGTGCCAACATTAATGTTGAACAATAGAACCCGCCTTTGTCAGTCATCTGCCGGCTTTTAGCCTGTGCTAGGGCCGAGTACAAATCGTGAGCGCAAGCTGATGTGTGCACGGAATGTGCTGTGAGTTTACAATAATATCCACCTTTAGGCTCTTCCGGTATGACGGGAATTGAGTGGCATTAATGGTAATATGGTCTGACTTTTCCCGATCTCGAGGTATTTCCTAGTCTGTTATCTTTTTCTAGCTAAATGAGCTGGTGATATAGGGAAAAACAAATTTTAATTCTCTCAAAGTGTGCATTGAAACCAGGAAAGTTGTTATTTTTTCCATTAAAATTGTCATTAAAGCTGATTTAACCCTTAAAAAAAGCTCAGCAGAAACTAAAGGCGTATAGCGGTTTCTCACAATATACGATACATTCATGTTCAAGAGGTAAATTTTTAGTCAAAAGGCAATAAAAACCGAGTACTTTCTTACAATGACGTTAAGATTATCTGGATATGAATTCAAAGGCAAAGAAAAATACGTGTTTTACCGGATTAGCCTCTTGATACAGATTATCTCGACCACCTAGCCATGCCGGGCCGTTCCCCTAGGTAGCAGATTTACCTGACCACACAAAATGTCCTTACGAGCAACATGAGAAAAACGTTGGCCAAAACAGTAAAATTGGGTTCGAAGCCTTTCTTGTCATTTGCCTTTAATTTTTTTTTTTAAATGTTCTCCGCCTTCCCCCAGGATAAGAGCAGAAAAACAGAATGTTCCCAGTACCCGTTGGGCCTTCTTCCTCTCCACAGGGTATCATCATGGTTCAGGTAAATAATCTTGACACTTCTAGGGTTAAATCACATTAAAACCGCATAAGACGAATATCTCGTTACTGATTCGCCTGTTGCTTGAAAAGTCTGTCAAATGCAAAGTATAATGAACAAGTTTTTTCAACAGACCGGTCCTTTGGCACTTCTCTAGGATTAAAATTCGCAAGACAAATACGGGACAGCCGGTTTGTGGAGCAAGCGAGACTAGGTTGCCTAGATAGTTATTTGTTTTCCAAGCAAATTTCAAAACGTCGAAATCATTTTCTGCGATTTGCTACTACAGACTTCTTGGCATTTTCTAAACAAAACACGATGACCCAAATGAATTTACTGAACATTTTCAGTTGCTTAAAACGTGTCGAAGCACGTGCAAGGACTCTACTTTTTGTAAACCAATCGGTAAAGACAAGTAAAAATCATGAAAACAAATTGCAACAAACAAAGCACGGAAAAACTGCAATGTCTAGAAAGGGAAACCTGTCAACAACGAAGGTTCTACCGTTCGTTCTTACGCTCCAATGCAATGATATTACTTGGTGCTCCGTTTTTTGTTTTTTGTTTGTTTGTTTGTTTGTTGTTGTTGTTGTTGTTGTTGTTATTGTTGTTGCTGTTGTTGTTGTTGTTATTGTTTTGTATATCTTTTTTTTTCTTCTTTTTAAATGATTTGTTTATGTTTTATTACATTTTATTTCATTTTAATGGGAACAAAGCAACGCTTAAGGCTAACAATTTTGTTTCCCGAGGAAGTAAAGCAATTCTGTTCGACAATATCATCCGGATTTGACTGGTGCAGATTACTGGTTAACATCACTGTTCGCAAAAATCATCCTCCTATAAAATAACACCACGAAATAAGAACAGACTATGCCCCACCGCCCATTAAACCAAGAAACATCATCACCCACATGTGTCAGCCTAAAAAAAAAAAAAAGAACTATACAGTGAAACCTCGTTGTCAGACTACCGAATAAACGTTATATCCAGTGCCAAGGGAACTAGACTCAACTTGCCGGCTCCAGAAAAATGGTACTAAATATATGAGCATTTTTTAATTTTTTTTTTTGTAGCCAGCTAGATTACTTCCCTTTGCCAAATACAAGAGGTTTACGAAAAGCATTGTAAAGAAAGTGAAAACATGAAGACATGAAGCCAAAAATTATGAAAAAATTATCACGCTGAGAAAAAAAGAAATCATCACATGCTGAATTTTTCAATATTTTCCTTACTCGTGTTTCAAATAACAAGAGAAAAATGATTTTTTTTTCTCCTTTTTTACTATGTTAGTCTTGTATCTGTTGAACTTTGCAAAGGGGGTTATTTGGCTGACGGTTCAAATGGCGTTTTTCTTGCAAACTCAAAGCGAACTTTTTCTTTGCACTTTCATTATAATCTACTCGTCGACTCGCATGCTTTGCTTGCCAGCCTATGATTTTATATTCAATGTGAGAATTTGACTGCTTGTGCTTTGTCCGCCTAATTCTGGAAACTCGTCTAGCCTTTATGTCATATTTTTGTCTAAAAATCACAACGTCAAGAAATGTTCTCGATTGCTGTTCATGGTTCTTTCTTCGCAACTGTTCTTGTTCTCCTTAATGTTATTTCACGGTGGGAAATCGATAACTGACACCATAAACATTACGTATTTTTGAGGACAGATACCTATTATGTAATGACGCCACACTGTTGACGTTACTTAATTAAACTATAGCACACTGACACAAGAAGCCATAGTTTGGAGGAAAATTCACGCAACTTGCAATTTCTAATTTCGTTCAAATGCTAACAATAGCTATCGCCCTTCCCATATTTTCAGCTGTCATGTTCTGAAGATTCTTCTTTACATGTTCACACATTACACCCCAAAACTCACACATACACGCGCGCGCAGTTACGCACCCACATGTCAACAGTCACACACAAACATGAAAATAAAGTTTTTTTAAAAATAATAATATTTGAGGCGTGGAAAGAATGAGCTTGGAAGGCTGTAGAGAGAAAGAGAGGAGAGAGAGAGAAAGGGGGAGGGGGAGGGGGGGAGGAACGTTGCCTGCCACTCTTCACACTTTTAATAACCAATTATTTCACGAACCTAAAACTGTAAAGAGTGCATGAATTTCCCAGAACAAGTCATAACTCAAGTCTACCTATTATATCATGCCCCTAAAATAACTCCATGTCCTACACGATTGGAATGAAAATCATTGTATAAGGTGTCACTAGCACTGGCCTAATATTATGAGGTGGCAAAAATCATTCACTAGTAACACATCTGGAGTGTAACTGGTACTTCTAGCAGCATATCTGGTATAAGCGGCAAATTTGTAGCATCCAGTCTGTGACATGACGCTTATTTCTATTCTCACTGATACCTAGAGATTACGTGGTCTGTTACAGAAATCAGTCTATCAACGTGATACTAGCACCCCAATTATTGTCATCAGTTGCGCGAACCGAAAAAAAAAAAAAAGAAAGACAATTATCACTCTGTAATTAACCATCAATCACTTACAATGTTCTATTTCAAGTACCAGTTATATGAATTGTAGGCAGGTGGTCCCCGCATTATCCGAGGTTCACATAATTTAAAGATTCTTATTATGATGTGGATGCGCTGATCAGGCTAGATTAGTATTAAGTGTAATAATGTGTATACCCCACTGAGTAGTAAAAAAAAAAAAAAGAGAGCGAGAAATTCAGTATGTTCCAATCGCTTCGACTAGATCCACTAAAGAGACCGTGCACGCGTGACGTCACATACTAGAAATGATGACGTTTTACTAAAGTCGTGCAAAAAACAAAGAGAACACTGAAAGTGGTATTCCTGTCGGACTGTTGGGATATATTCAGATCGTCCCTAATAACCATGGCCATACTCCGCTGTTACTCTCTCGCAAACATTTTCCCCAATCAAATGTTGCGATTGACCATTGATAATTTCTATACTGAGAATTTTTTTTTTTAATTACTATTTTTAAAAAATACTTCAAACTTTGTAGAGCCTCTAGTCATCATTTTTCTTAATTACACAACAATAAAAAAAAAATAGATTTTGTGCTGCACATATTTTCCCGTTTCTTTCAAGTAACAATATTATCTCTTTCTCAGGAAAGTTTAATGTGTTACAAAAAAACATTTTTTAAAAGATGATTTCAACGTAAGTCTGGCGTATCTGATGACGTTCTTGACGCCAAAAATAAACTCCTGAAAACCCTTAGTAAACGATGTAAATATCGTTTATTTACCAACTGTCAAAAGGAAAGGTGACGGACCGCGTGAAGTCCATCCGATTTCAATCCTCACCGAGCCGGGAGTAAACTCGGACAACGAGAACACAAAAATGGTTTGTTTACTGTTTGTTTGTTTGTGATCAGCACGATCACGGCTACAGTACAAACATTGTAAGATATTGTTTACTCCGTCAAGAATAAGAGAGGAAAGAGCAGCACAGAAAACAGGAGCAAGGGTAGAGAGAGAGAGAAGAGATATCACCCCGGGGACGTCGAGGATGGCATTCCATGAGAGACATCCCACCGATGGCGGGCTTTCACCACCTGCAGGTGGGAGCAAAGAACTTACATCCCCCGGGTCCCCGACCCAAGAATGGGGGCCAAGATAAGAGAGAGGGAATAAAAGGGAAAATCCAAACAGCATCTCTCACCATATTCAGCTGCAATTCCTGTGGTAAGAGGACATTACATCTCTCCCGCATTAGTCTTTACAGACATGAACTGAAATGCTCCTCTGGGCATCAAAAGTACATTATCCATGGCTATTCGTGGCCAAAGGAAGCCAAGCCATCCATCTGAGAGGGTGATATTAGAATGATCCTCTAAAAAATGTATTTCTGTAGAAAATGGTAAACACTGAGAACTGTGCACATTCAGCATGTTTTTTTTTCTTTTTGTTTTTTGGCCCGGGGGAGGGGGGTGTTAGTGTTAGTCAAAAAGAAGAGCTATCGGGCAAAAAGTTAAATTATATATTTTTTTTTTTTTTTTTTTATTCTGATCGGTTTACAGTGTTTTGCTACTTGAAGTAATACCGGTTATACGTGTGGCACAAAAATATGCACAATTAACATTCTTGGCACACTCATTTACACTTTCTACAATCTATCAATACTAAAGCTAAAGATCATAATATTGTCCTTCCAAAATGCTACTGATTCGGTGAATCGCACTAATGCCCCATGAAGGAAAGAAAGAAGGAAAGAAAATAAGAAAAAAGAAGATCAAAGGAATGAAGGAAGAAGAAAAAAGAAAGAACAAACAGAAAGATAGAATGAAAAAAAAGAACTTTAACAAAAAGAAATGAATGCAACGGACTGGCATTCTGAGCCATCTAAGGCAGGATGAAAGAGCTAGAACAGAACTTGGCCTATGTTATAAAAGTAAAATGACACACATTTACTATGAATAAATATAACACCTGATCTCACTATATGGGCATCATATATCAATAAAAATACGTGAAATCATGACACACTATCATCTGTTCTTCTTACACATTAGATGGGTGTGTTTCTACACTATTTACTAAAAATGCAATGAGCCGGAAAGACAGATGGGGGAAAGGAGGGAGGGAGAGGAGAGGGCAGGAAGGCAGAGATTGAAGGAACGTGCGACAATAATTTCGAAATGGATTTCTTTGACTCCCTACTGTGGAACCAGACGTGTGCCGCCCAGATAGAATCAAGAAAAATAAAAAATATGCGTTGTAAAAAAAAAAATTAAAAATCACCAGATTATTTCAGATGTTATAAAGGCCCATCAGTACTATATTTAATACTAAATACACGCAATAATAATGGAGTTCATTTATATAGCGCCCCATCCTAATAAGTGGCTCTAGGCGCTTTACACAAGTGTAAAATAAGTACAATTCAATGCAGACAAAGTCAGTTTATAAATACAGCGCCATCACGCATGCGGACACATGCCCCTACCCACAAAACACATCAATTAATTTGCACTAAGGGAAATCCATTTGCACATACCACACACACATACACATACAAACTATACAACGAGCAATAATATGACATAAGCAGTCATAATCAGTCCATCGCCAATCTCCTTCCTCCCTTCATTCTTTCTCTCTCTCTGTCTGTCTGTCTCTCTTTCCTCCCACCTCTCAAATCTTGGTTTTCCCAGAAAGCCCATGACATGGATGTAAATCTGCCGACGTTGGCTAGAACTGGAAGCGGCGACACCGGGTCACGTGACGGCCACGCCATTTCAATTCTTGCGGAGCCAGTGGCGAGGGTTTCTTAAGCCCCAGTGAGGTGGATGAGACAACATTGCACATCCTGGCCCGCCCCGCTGTTTCCGCTAGACTCTCTCTCTCTCCCTCTGTCTCTCTCTATCACTCACTCACTCCCTCACACTGCCTTTCTTGCTTACTGTCTCATTTTTTCTCTCTCTCTCTCTCTCACTCTATCAATCTCCCCATTTCACTCACTCACTCAATCATTCATTCACTTACTCGCCTATTCACCCCTTAATCTCTTTAGGTATTTATCTCAATCTCTTCAGTTCTCTCTCTCTCTCTTTATCTCCCGCTCTCTCGATCTCTTCACTGATTCACTCACTCTCTGACTAACTCATTGACTCACGCACTCACTCACTCACTCACTCACTCACACTCCTTTCCTTCCTCCCTCCCTCACTCACTCACTCCTGCTCTTCCTCCCTCGCCCACTCGCTCATTCTCTCTCTCTCTCTCTCTCCCTTTGTCATTCTGTCGCTCTCTCTAAACATTTATCCATAAGCACAGATGATCAACAAGGCTTGTCAATGTCCGAGCTATCTCAGAGCCAACGTGTTCACGTGTTGTGCCGTGTGGGAAGCCAAGCTTCCTTGCTCGCCTAATTGAATTGACTTCTCTGTGTTTTCCTTCTCTTCTCCATCTCTCCATCTCCAGATGTGGAACTTGTCCGTTTTAATTTCCTCCCTCTGTCATAGTAAGCTGCGATAACAGTGATATATCACCTTCTTTTTCACAACTGATCGCACATTAGTGTTTTGAAAGTATTTAGCTTAAGGCAATATATCAGATATTTTTTCAGCAGCTGGGATCTTTATTGATCTACCTTTACGTTTTCACTTTAGCAAAAGTTGCATTTACCAAATTGTAAAGTGAAGAGTGGTCGAAAAGTCTCAGGGCACTACAGTCATGCGTTTTTGTTTTTGTTTTTTAATTTCTTGTGTTTTCTTCGTGTGCGCATATGCGTGTGTGTGTGTGTTTTCCTTAAATTACGACTGATTTGATTTTCTGCCATTCCTGATATTTTTGCTATTTCGATTGATATTTCTGATATTTCAGTTTGTTTCTAGCCTTAAATTTGTCCAATAAGTTAATTTTTTAAAATCGTCATTCGGTACAGTGGGAACTTTCCGGCACCCTGTAGTTTAAATTTCCTTGTGGACGCAAAAACGCATATTACATTATTCATGTTCCATAAATGTATCGTGCTTCACATGACATTTCATGACAGCAAACTGGAAGTGTATGGGAATTGGATGGCCAGTATTGAATTTTTTTATTTTTTTTTAAAGGATCATGTTTTTGTTGTTGTTGTTGTTTTTCACCTAGCTAAGTTACTTCCCGCTGTCAAGTATAAACGGTATAAGACAAGCATTGCAAAAAATGTCAAAAAAAAAGTAAAAGTAACTTATGCTCCTGCTATTGTGGAACCGTGGAGCAGAACACTACGAAAAATCATCAGGATGAAAAAAAAAATATCTTCCTTACATGGTGAATTTTTCAGAATTTTCTGTCTCTCATGTTTCAATAGCTCGAGAAATTGTGATTTTTTTTTTCTCCCTTTCTTTACAATGCTTGTGTTACATCTTTTGGTTCTTGGCAAAGGGAAGTCTGTTTGTTTGCTGTTTGTTTGAGTGTCTAACTGTTTGTATTGGGGTTTAACAGCACATCAGCACGATCACGGCTATATCATTCCAAACACAGTAAGATACGTGCGTGAAAAGCTGATCAAGTATACAGAGGAAGAGAGGAAAGAGAGCGGGACAGAAGACAGGAGCAAGGAAAGAGAAGAAATGTCATCCCTGAAATGTTGAGAATGGCACTCCGTGGGAGACATTCCACCGATGGTGGGCTTTCACCGCCTGCAGATGTTGTTTTTCTTAAGCCTTTCAATCCTGAGAATGTAGGATTATCTCGGCTTTTTAGAAATGCCAATTTTTGCTGAGAATGTTTGTGGGCAGAAATTTGGAATTTGGAAATTTTGCCCGGACAGCGGCACGCAGCCTACTCTTTCTTCGATTCTGAACTACCATGAGTTCTTTTACGTGCGTAACGTACACACGGGACCTCCGAAATATATTCGCCCTTATCCGAGAGGGCTAGATGTCGGGCTTCCCTACCCACAGGAGGCCAGGGGACCCTTGAGTCACTGAAAAAATGCGGATTTTCGATCTTCGTGTCGTTCGATCCCCCGATGCAGGACCCACGAGTCGATCCCGGTCCGTTTTCTCCGTGAGCAGACGCCAAACTACAGAGCCACTGCGTCCCCCGCCTGCAGGTGGGAGCAAAGAACCTACTTATATACCCCGGGCCCCCGCGGGGAATGGCAAAGGAGAGGAATTTGACTGACAGTGAAAATGGCTCATTCTCTTCAGATTCTGTGGTCCTTTCGTTTCAGCTGCTAACTCCGAAAATTCGCTGATATAAATCTCCTCCCCTCCCCTCCTACCCCTTCCTCCAACCACACACAAACAACCGCCACAAGAATGTCTACTACCATTAAAAGAACTAGTAACTTATGATTGATGTCAAGTATGTTCAAAAACCCATTTCTTACGACATACATGAAATTATTTTCAAGAAGACCAGAAACGTCCTAATCCGGGGTGATGCCTTCAACACTTTAGCCTCAAATACAGAATATTATAGAAATCTTCACTATTCTATTTGAGTGAAATAATCATATAACAGAAGACTTGCACAATGAACAACATCCAATTTGACAACGTCACTAGATGGCTCTAAAATTTCAACACACTGTCAATGTAATAAATATTTTAAATGATGTCACCTTTGCAATGGGGGACGTCATTACAGTGGAGCCATCTTTGAATATTATGACAAGAGCTAACAATGCCATTGCAATGCTCGGTGTTCTGGTACGACACCACACTGTAACTCGACGCGCGTTAAGACGTGACACACGAGCATGAGTTCGTATGAAGTCTTAAACTTATACTCAAAGATGCTGAGTCCTGGTATGTCTCAACAAGCATAGCATGTGAAGCCTAGTGTGTTCATTTAAAATAATAATATAATAATAATAATTGTAATAATAATAATAAAGCTCAGCAGTATTAAACATAAAAATGAACGCAGAATTTCACGTGACTCCCCGATTGCTGATGTCATGGCAAAATGTTTATCTGAGCGATATTAGTTATTACAGCATTCAGCCGGAGAGAAAATAGATATTGTTGTTATTGCACAGTTCGTCAGTAGGAAGCAAAGAAATACGGGTATTATTGTAGAGCTCGCTGATGAATCGATATCGAACCGTGACTGTTATTTTCTAATGTTCATCGCCGAAACTAGGAAAATAATGTACAGAAACGGAATAAGAAAACACGGTGACAGCGAGAGAGAGAGAGAGATGGAGAGAGAGGGCTAGTTTTGGGTTAGAAAAATGACTGGATAGCAATCTGGCATTTGGAAACTTTGCCCAGACAACGGTGTCTCCGCCTACCCTGATTTTTAACTGCTAAGGGATCTTTAAGGTGCATAAGGTACATATGGGACCTCCAAAATATATTCGTCCTTATCCAAAAAGGCTAAACATCGAGCTTCCCTAACTAAGAAACTAGTGAACCAATAATAATAATAATAATAAAATTGTAAGAAGATTCTGATCTTATCTCATCTCCCGGTAGGATTCAAACCCGCGCCATTCACGCCCGACAGTAGCCTTACGTATGAGCTAGCCATCAGCAGGTGGCTCAATGACTACTAAAAGAGAACGTAACGCACTGCATGCCTCAGGCTCTGCAAATCCTCTGATCTATGGCCGCCTGTCGCACTATGAGCGGTGAACCAGTTAAATATAGCATGGTACCACAGTACTGCACGGTGAAGATATTATGTAAAAAAAAAAAAAAAACATGTATGGAATCTAAGCTTGCATTCTGACATGATAGTCATTTGTATAACTACATAAGCACGGCATGTCTTGTGTATTTGTTCAAGAAAAGAAGAACAAAAATGAACAGAAAAAAGAGACCTACGCAGTTCTAGCACAATGTCCCTTGATTCATTGATGGCTGACATAGGGAAATTTTAATGTCGATCTATTAGTGTACAATATTGCTATCACAGGCACAGTGTTAATAGGATGAGAAAATAAATTAGCTACAGTAACTACAATATGGGATGAGAAAATAAATTAGCTACAGTAACTACAATATAGGATGAGAAAATAAATTAGCTACAGTAGCTACAATACAGGATGAGAAAATAAATTAGCTATAGTTAGTACAATATAGGATGAGAAAATAAATTGGCTACAGTAACTACAATATAGGATGAGAAAACAAATTAGCTTCTGTAACAACAAAAGTTTATTTATTGATGGGAAAGAAACATGGAGGTTGTTGAAGAGCTCATTATGGAAATTAAGACAATCGAGCCTTGAGAACCTAATTGTCTTCAGAGCCCGCAGCCACTGTGGTGAGAAAACTGCAATTTGATTTTTGAAAGCAAAATTGTCGTAAGTGCCAATTTCACGAAAAGCGAACTAAGATAATATCAGTAGCCAGTTTTGAGTCAATTTTCATAGAGAAACCTGTTTAACTCCATTAAATTGTATTTTTATTTATTTATTTTTTTTTTTTCATTTCAAAACAATCTGAGCAAACCTACAACAAACTGGCTTGAGGGGTCGAGATCAACTATTGGAATATTGAAAAAAAAAAAAGGGGGGGGGGGGGGCATGCTCTGCAAACCTCACCCTGTGAACGGTGATATCACAATAATCTCTCTCGCCCTTCTGTCCACGGCCACCACCTTTCCCACGAGCAGTAAGCCTCCCACGAGTCTTACTTTTAGTCCAATGTGACCGACAGCTTTAAAACCGTCAGACCATCTGTAACATTCACTGGCAGTAAGAATAAATAAATTTTGCAAAATCCCCTCTCCTCTCCCAGAGTGTGATTATGCTCGAGTACTAACATGGAGAAGATATCGTATCGCAATCCTCAACAATAACAGAAACAGCATATTTATCGCAATGCACAGCAATTCACTAAATATTTCGATACATCGCACTTTTTCGCACTTTCGGTCGCATTGTTGGCGCAGCAGTAAGCCATAATGTACAGCCACAGCGCCGAGACACATTAAAAGACTTATTCAGTGCCTGTCAATATAAAGAATTCTTTTATATCAGGCATGTATGTCTGTATATGAGACTTCCCCATCCCTTTTAAGTGAAAAATTAGCATTCTACAATCCACAGCCAGAAGCTGGTTTCAGATGCCGGGTTTTCACCAAGGGGATTGAATGTAATCATGAAATGGTCATTTCCAGTTGGTTTACGATTTCAGACTCAAACGCCCATTATTTTAAGAATACGTTAAGACTGACATGTGTGTTATCTGTCAGTACCTAGTTCTGTGTACACAAATCTACTTTCCACTGAATAAGGTAACAAGTACTGACGATTATTTTATTTTTCTGTGCGCACCCCCGTCGTAGGTGCTCGTGACAGGACGAACCACCTCGGGCATGCAAGTAGAAAAACAAAAACTGATTTCTTACTCCCACTCGTTTTCTGCCGGTCCGCACAGAAATCGCCCTTGTCAACATAAACTATTATAAACACCCCCTCCCACCCCCCCCCCCCCACCCCTTTCCCATGAATCGTGTTTTCTTGAACAATATACATGTATACATATGACTATGTATAGATTCAAGAAAAAACTCATAATCTCTGTAGCATTTAGTACGGTAAAAGTTAAGGATCCATTAGAAATTTGTAGTCTCAAAAAAAAAAAAGAAGAAGAAGAAGAAGAAAGACTTTTTTTTTTTCAAATGTTCAAATGCTTACTTCAAGTCTTGATTACCATTACGCGATTTTAAGTCACGACTGCATTAAAAAAAAATAATAAAATAAACCAATAAACCCGCTAATGCACGTAAATCACGAATAAATGTCATCTCCATTCAACGGATAATTAAATTGTCCTCGTGAAAGCTGGGCTATTTTTAGCCCTTCTTGCACGTGTGTGAGACTACTAGGTGCGTTACTTTATGAGTTCCTATTGCGGTGTCGTTGCCGGAACTGCGTCAGGGCGTGCCCGGGGGGTCCAGCACATGGAGGTCTAGGGATGCAAAGCCTTAGGGATTGTAGAATAATAAACAATCGTCTAGCTGTCTGGTGCTCGGTGCTAAAATATTTCAAAATTCTAACGCCCACTGGCAAGTCGAGTCCTCCTTAATGTACAATAATTCTCCGATACCTCGTGATCCAAGTCTTACGTCCTAAAGAATAACAAATAGCATTTTAACTTTCTGCGACAATATATATTGTTGAATTCTACAACCAAATATGACAACTGTGATTACTGTTCATTATGAAAAATGAATGCATATGATTGTGATTTTCTTAATTTCCAATTCCATAACCCAGTATATTAATATCCGACACAATACCATTTAAAGAATGATTCCCATTGACATGAAAATAAAGCAGTTTCCTATTAAATCACAACAGGCCTGGTCATATAATATATATGTTACAATGTCTTATTTTGCCGCCCACGGAGGTTCTAGTTTGGATATTTGGATTCAGACAAAACAACATTCTGGCCTTCAAGACGTTAAACTGTTCCTTTCCATACCGATCGTATCACCGTGGGTCTATGTAGATTATACATCAGTTCTTGAGAGCTATCTCTCAAAAAGCAAGAACTAGATCTACTTCTCAAACTGACAAACTTACCTTGATCTCACTCAGGTGTATGAAATTATATGCCCTTTCAAGAGATGGATGATAAGTAATTGTACTCGATAATAATGCGCTATATTGGGCCACTGCTGCGATCGAGGTCTATACTACAATTTTTGCGATCGAGGTCTATACCACAATTTCTGCGATCGAGGTCAATACTACAATTTCTTAACGCAGTGGTTCCCAAAGTTTTTGAACACGCGACCCCCATGCCCAAAAAAAAAGCGTAAAACCCATGCGACTCCCCACTACAAACAGCTTGATTTGTATTTTATCTTCTGTGATGGAGAGGAAATAAACATCTGCGGAAAAAAATTATTGAAGAATTCTGTAACTATTTGTTCGCAAATCTCTATCACAACATTGGTCCAACTATGTTATCCCAAGCCACCTCTAGCAAAGCTAAGTGACCCCTGTCAAGGCTTCCTGCCCAAGAGGGTCGCGACCCACCGGTGGGGAACCCTTGCTCTAATGCCTTCCCAAAATTATCCTGCCATGCAATTGGTTGACGATGATTCTACGAGAGCAATGCATGAAGCTCAAACACAAACGGTATTATTTATACTCAGCTGCCAAACCATAAGATACAGAAACATGTACATTCACGTGATTAATCAGATATTTCATAAGTAATTCAATCATGTCACACCGAGGTAACATCTTCCTGAATTACGTATACATCTCTTCCACGACCGCGTACACATTCAATACATTCACTCCTGCTATTTTCAGTTATTTTCACACATTTCTGAGCTAGTTACATTCTTCATATCCAAAATATATGTTAAGTATTTCGAAACTCATGCGCAAAATCTGCAATCCCAAGGACAACTCTGAAAGTGGCTCAATTTGAGGCCTGGCGTTAAGCCGAATAGAATCCCAGCGTAGACTAGACTTCAAGCAAGAAAAGGATGATCAGCGGACAGAGATGCAGTAGAGTAACTAGCACTGTTGGTAAATGCAATGATGAGGGCAAGACTGATAATACGGGGTTTTTCACTTAAGGTCATGCACTCCGTCTCAAGGATTTCTTGCAGAAAACGAGGTCACAAACTATCTTGACATATTTACGTACAAAAAGGCCTCTTCTGAAACATTCAGACGGTCAACATCTACACGATATAAGACAATTTTAAACATGTAGGCAAGCCTGAATGCAAACCGCATGTTAACATGGAATATATATACATGTATATATTTTAATAGCTCTTCCTTTGGCACCGTTTGATAACCCATGTTATACATTTCTGATAATGATAATATTGATATTCCTTACTAACTTGCAAACACCGTCCACTGCATCAGGGCAATGTAGTAGTGAACGTGCTGTTGCTACGTTAAAGCCAAACCCAAACCCAAATCATGTCTTTTGTGATTCTGAGATGGAGGGTGCAGGGACTGTTAGTAAAAGTGTACACGTGTGCCTGTGAGTGTAGAGAAGTGTGTGGGGAGGGGAGGGGGAGGGAGATACCCGACATAATATGAGCGAGGAATAGTACTAAGACCGATAGACTTCATATTTACCGGGCTTGCCATGTGCAGCCTATTTCTTCATGGTCACATAAAACGAAACATAATACAAATGAGAATAGCCTAGGCCCAAAATCTAGTATCTGTGAGTTCAGCGATACCATAGCATTGGGGACTTAAGGGAAAAACTCCTGTTTTCTGAAAATTGAAAACTGATCACTTCTTTCCGCTTGTCTTCCTGTTCCTCAAATAGGAACGGAAAGAGTCACTGAAAAAGAAATTGGAAAAAAAGGAAGCGGGAAGAAATGGAGGGATATAAAGACAAACGAGGGGAAGAAAGAGTGGAACGACAGAGCGATAAACTGTCAGGACCAGCGGACACTTAAACAACGGAATTGCGTTTTGCGAAGAGGATGCATAAGCAAGACAACCTGATTAAACAATAGATAGATAGACGGGCAAGTATTTAAACAGATAGGCCGGAATACAGGCAGATAGGTAAACCGACAGGCAGACACAAGACAAACAGACAGACAGATGAATAGACAGGCAAACACACAGGTAGGCAGTAGACAGACAGTTTGACGAATCGGCCGACCGATACGCAAGCAGACAAATAAATTGACAGACAGAATGCAGACTATAAGGACGATTGACAAAGACGGGATCCCCCCCCCCTCCCCCTCCCCTTGCCTATGCACGACGCTCAAGTTTATCCAACCCCCCCCCCCCTTTCACAAACCCAGGCCGATAGTACTGCTGCAAAGTGCAGCATGTGAATTGTTGTGT
>JBCEWB010696915.1:0-17193 GCA_039654565.1 Peronia peronii | reverse complement strand
AAAAAAAAAAAAATCGATGTCTGACCCCCCTCATCACATTCAAAGCCCGATTTCTCCGTTCTAGCCCAGCGACTTACGTTTCATGTCGACTGGCCGCGAGACACATAGATGAAACCAGTTCAACAACCTTTATTTTATCCCTTCCGTCCTAAGTCCCATGCTTACGTTAACTCTAATGTCATCTGGTAGGGGGAAATGCTGATATTGAGGGGGAGAAGAGTGTAATTAGTTTTCAATTAATTTATTACAATAACTGATTTCACATCTTATTAATTAAAAGAGCGAATAATGCTTGGAAAGTAGTGGACGAATGCCCAAGGCAGTAATTTAAGGGATCACTTTCCACGTGAACGAGGATAGCAAAGTAGGCACGAGATCGCTGGCGTGTGACGTCACAGTCTCTGACGCCAGGACGAGCTAAGGTTTCAAAGTGGTCGCATCTCGCTTGCATCTGACCTGTTTCTGGCCTATTCATGCAAGATTTCAGCCAGTATATAATGCTAATCCTAACTGCCTGTGGTGTTCTACCTTTCTTTTTTATATATTTGTATACCTTTCAAATAGTTAGAATTCTTGGCAAGTTACACAGTACTTCCTTGGCATGCGTATACAGCGGATAGAAAGAAGAACGTAAAGTTGTTCATCGTCGAGAGCAAATTTATCTGCTGATGCTGCAAGAAAAGATGAAACGAAGATGTTAGACGCCGAAGAATGTCTGGGACAAATGAAAGGATTAGCTTTTATGTTGAGAAGGCAAGGCAGATAATGCAGTCTTCTATCGAACGGACAAGGAGAAACGTCTACGATATGACAGAGCAGGAAAACATAGTTTACAATTATAAATAATTTAAAATGATGAAAATTGATTTTTATCCAGTAGACTGAATAAAATCTTTTTTCGCCAAGTTATTCTGAGAATTTGTCAGAGGAAAATTTAGGTAGGAACGAGGGAAAAAGGGAGAACATAAAACAAAATCAGATAACCTTGTAGGAGATGAAGATTACCATGACATTAAAAAGGAAGAAGAGAGAGAAAGAGAATAAAAATAGTTTACATGCAAGCTTGGGATTGAAATACTATCATAAGGTAAAAAAAATATTCTGAGGATAGGTAACAATGCGGGCGTTTTGCATTACTAGTTTCATTCAGTCTGTTTTTCTATTTTTGTATAACCTTCATTTCTTGTGTTTCAAAAGACAGAAAAATCCTCTCGAACGTAAAACTGATCTAGCAAGGGAGATAAAGATAGAGAAAGATCAAGAGAGAGAGAGAGAGGGGAGAGTAGAAAGGGAGAGACAGAGAGAAGGAGAGAGAGAACAGGCTGAGAGTTTGAAAATGAAGAGGAGGAAGAAAAGACAGAGATGGCAGACAGATACAGAGAAGGAGACCAAGACATACGTAGGGTAATATTCTTGTATAGTGTAGATAACTGTGTCCATTTTTCAAGCTATCATAGTATAAGTCCGCTTGTCACCCCCTGCTTGTATGGCCCATATCCTTTCCTGACTCTAGACAATGTCACAAGACGACAGTTGAGCGAAATAAGAGCTCGGGAATGTGTGGAGGTTTGTCTATAGTGCGTATGTTAGTGAATGGATTTGTTTATCACATTGAGTAGCTCAGGAATGTTGTGCTTTACACGCTTTTTTTTGCATGAGCTGAGTCGCTCACGGCTTTGTGGTATATGTCACCTGTTCAGAGAAATGGCTGTACATGTGTTACTAACGATCTGTAAACCCTGCTCATTTGTTCTATGCCTTTTGTTTTTGTTGTTGTTGTTGTTACCATTGCTGTTGTTATTACTGCTGTCAATGATCACCACTGAGTAATCAAACCTCGCTTCTACGAAGACCGAGTCTTACATACATGAATGAAGAAAAAAAATATAGATCTATTCTCTCATTTTTATACTGATAAATTTGTTAACTGTTGTATAATTTAATCCAGTGGCGTTCTCCCTCGTTCCCTCCCTCACCTCTCCACCTTTCCAAGCCTGAAACTTACAGAGGACTACGGCCCTTGTGTCTGGTAAAATTAGGCCTAATCCGAGCATTTGCTTGCTGGCGTCATTGACAAATGCATTCTCTGCTATGGGTCCAACCCGAAGATGCCCACTTATTTCTGGTGGTTTTATCATGGATTTATACTCATTCTGGGTAATCTGAGATCAACCTTATCCTGTCAGTAGACACTCCCAGGTTATGTCGAGGGAAGACGCTTTGGAATTTATATAGGGAGCAAATATTCGATTATTTCATTGCTAACTGTACTGTAACTGTTATATCATAATGAGAGACAACCTAGTATAGTTTACACTTCAGAGATAGACTTTTCGACTGCAGTCATTATGCAAGCTAAATATACATGACCGCTTAGATCTTGCACGTTGGAAAAACTTAGTTCTCTGATAATAGTTGTAAGTTGGTATGGTGTTCTCGTTGTTGGTTTTCGGTTAATCAGATCACTACGTCTTACGAACGCATTTGTGTTACAACTGTCAAAATAAGCTTTGCTGTTCGTGGATGGTTTCATTATGTGATTTTGAATGTGTTACATGCTGATAAATATCACTCTCTTCTCATTTTCGGTTATGTGAGAACTAAATAAAAACCAGATAAAAAATGTAGACAGGCTCACACGTGGAAGACATTGTTGGGTGAAATGCAAAGGCTCACTCTGATGGGACATAAGGTAGACGGGGTATGTCTGAAATTTTAAGACGGATAGAGAGAAGATAAAGAGATCAACTAGGGGTGAGAGGGATGAGGAAATCAGACTCTTACAATCTGCAATTAACTTCATGATAATCGTAGTTCTTAAATATACCGACAATGTCATGAAATTAACAACATTCGTAAACCCAGATCAAACAGTCTACTGTTTTATTTAAATTTGGAGTATTCTGTATAATCGTTTACATTGCTGGATATTTAGTTCTTTTATAACCTGCCTTTAGCAGGTTTGATTAATGACATGTTAGAGACGCTCCCGAGTCAATAGTCAGTGGTTAAATTTTAAAAGTCATTCGAATTTATGACAGCCACTCCTATGAGACAGTACATTTTTTATCATTTAAATTAGCATAATTTTCCAGGTTGCTCTGTGGGCAATAGGAAACACAGCCCAATGATTTAAAGGACACACCAAATAAAAATCAACTATCGAAAAGTTGAGTTAATATTAGTTAATTCACTTTCGGATGGAGGTTTACTGAAAACAGAAAGGCTTGACGCTGGTATGTAAAGTTAAGTAAATAGAGCTGTAGTCCTGGAATGAACATAGGATAGTTTAAATGAGCAAACATGATAGCACGACTACTTTTAACTTTGGGGATCTACATCCTTCTGTCACTTTATAGGAATGGGTCTTTTTCTTTCTTTTCTTTTTTTTTTTAGCATATAAAGGATGACATTCCTCTCTTCACACAGTGCAGTTTATTACTGATATAAGTGATGCAATCAAATTGTCTTATCTAGTGAGGGTTTTCATCAAGCCAGTGAGACTATTACTATTGTACCATGAGACAGAATAAAAGACAACAAAAGTTACAAATGAAATAGCCTACAAATGTACCACACTCCACCCGTGTTAATGAATAACAATGATCTGGAAGTCACTGTTGCACTGTCTAATTAAAGGTGCAAAATGTGCACATACATTCATAACAAAGTAATAATTTATATGGTCGTTAATCCTTGTCCTTATCGGATAATGGGTCTCGATTATTTTTTTTTAGAAAGCACCCTAATTCTCCAACAGAAGGATAAACTAATCAGCCGCTATAATGATGTCCCCCTTTCCACTGTATTACCCAGAGAGAAAAAAAATGTGTCCTCCGCGTTCCTCTCCCCTTGCAAACCGTGCCAACTTCTGTTTTTGAAACTCATCAGTTCTCACAGCGGATCAGGATCCAGGTAAACTTTTACCCCAGTTTGACGCTTGCAAGCGGTGCGATGAAACGAACAGGTGGAACGCTGTAGCAATAATGGATTTACTCAATAAGCTCTCCTTGCGGTGACAAAAAGACGTAGAAACATATTGACATAATAAGCCAAGTGGTGCCCCTAAATTTTTCTCGAAAAGTTCTGATTCGAGACAAAGGGGCCTTTGTTTTGTGACCTCTTTATCAGACACTGTATTTTTGTTTATTACATAATGAAATAATGTACTATTCTGTCTTTGTTATAGTTGAAATGATGTATTTGATATTTGAATAGATGGAAAAAGTCTTATACTGTTTGTCAGAGTCAGAATTGGTTTAACAGCTGTCTGCTTGTATGCCAAAATATAAAATACCTTTTTATTAAAAGGCATTTCCAGAACAGTTACTTGGGTCTTTTTAGTGAAAACAATGAAACAATCAGAATGTTCAGCTTTTCCTCTCACTTTGTCTTCAGGCCGAAAGTGTTCTCTTTAACAGAATTCCTCCACTATCGCATAGAACGGCCCGTAGGTCTTTTTTACTGAAGAATTTTTGTTATGAAGACTTGAAGTTGCCAGCAGACATAGTATATTACTAACTGTCAGCACAAATGCAAGAACTAACCATTTGTCGAGGCCCCCCCCCTCCCCCCTCTACCTCCCCTGCCCCCCTCCTCCCCCCCAAAAAGTATCTTTTGCTCATGACATCTGAAACTTTGTTGCAAAGGCTTGCTTTTTTATTTCTCAGTTATCTGAACTAGAATTCCAGCTCTCTAATGTGATCAGAAGCTGATATTCGACATTTTGTCTTGACAGAGCCACATTTGGCCTAGATTTTACCTCATCTCGCTAGTTCCTCCCTTATCTGTGGCTGACGGTTACTATCTTAAAGACTCATAATTACTCTTTTAGTACCCGGGATAGAATCTACCTACTTCAAGCACTCGCTAATTGCCTTCATTTTAATGGAAATCTCTCTCTTTCTCTCTCTCTCGCTTTCTCTCTCTCTCTCCCTCTCTCTCTCTCTCTCTCTCTCTCTCTCTCTCTCTCTCTGCTCTTCGCCTCTAACCGTCCCCTCCACCGCCCGCCGCCTTCTTTCTTCCTGACATGATAGGTTTCCTATAAAAGTCACGTTTGCTCAGGCACTATTCACTCTCTCTCTTTCTCTCTCTCTCCCTCTGTCTCATTCTCTCATTCATATTTCTCATCCCCCTCCTCCTTATTTTCTACATGACTCTTATTTCTTTTAGGAATTTTATTATTTCTCTTGTTCCGTCTTATTTATTCTCTCTCTCTCTCTCTCTCTCTCTCTGTTTCTCTCTCGCTTCTTAGTTTTGTCTCTCGTCTCTTTTCTCCCCGTCCCACTCTCATCCGATCAGCGTCCAATATTCCAACGGCATTACAATGTCTGCAGTGGTGGCGCATACAAGGTACGATATCGGAAGACATAAATAATCTCAAAAGTAACAGATATTTGAATCTCAAAAGTAACGGATATTTGAATCTTCCGTTCTTTAAAGCGATACACGCAGACATAGAGATTCTGAACCTGAATAAACCCATCAATGTATAGCTTCATAATGGTGTTAAAATTGATGGGATCTTTTTTAGTTCCCACGTTCTGTTTCATCGTAGTATGACACATCACAATAACACCTGTGAGTAACCCTGGAGATCTATGACGATAATCAGTATTACTCACAACGAAGCCTAAATACAATGATGTTAATCATTTTGCTGAAATTGTTGAAAGACCACACATACTGCCAGTCACTTACTTATTATACGATGACAATGATAATAAAAAAAAGAAAGAAAAGAAGAAACAAACAAAGAAAAAATTACATTATAATACAAACAAGCAAACACACACACGCACGCACACTGATATGAGTAAGATAAACAATAAATGAATTCCAAATTTTCGAACTTGGATGGTTTCTCGACAGGGCGAAAAGAATGTAAATAGGGTACAGCCGTTATCTGTTATGCGCTCTATCGGTGATGTTAATCATGATCATCTTTATTCACGCAAGCTGTTTGTGGGATGCAGTCTTTGAGAAATGAATGTATACAGCAAAAGGAAAATAACTGTCTAATGGATAGAACATATTATTAATAACATCTGTTATTCGCATTTTAATAGGTACAGTCTTCAGTCCTTTTATGTCACGATTACGAATACAATCTGCAGCCTGCAAGTTAAATGTGGCATAATCTATTTCCATGAATCACGCCATACTTCATGTACATAACAATAACGCCATTGTCGTGTCATCATTTGAAATCTATTATATTCAACACAAATGTTTCCCCCTTGCATATGTTCCTCATGATCTTGTGAGAAATGTGGTCGTGGTTTGTAGACACGTAGAAATATGATTTCCAAACAGAGGTCTTACGGGCGGTCATGTGGATGCAGTATGACTGTGTGCTGCAAAGCACCATTATGTGCAGATTTACTTTATGTCCACTATCCTCATTTCAATGACAATAATCTTGCGAGATCCAGATCTTAACTAACTGCACTGCTACAGTTTACAAGGTTATCGACAAGGCATCGGCTGTTGATCAACAAAGTGACGTTTTAGCCTGACCTACTTACAACGAAATGCTGACTCAACACCAGCATTACCAATGGGGTCAACATACGGGGGGGAGAGAAAGAATATGATTTTTTTAATGCCTTCAGGCAATGGTGTTGCTTTTTACTACAGCTAGATCTAGCCAACATCTGTTTGATGTTTTTTCGTCTGTAACAGAGCAGGAATATTGCGTAATATTGAAAAAATAATAAGAATTTGGAAAATAGACTACGAACTACTCAATGTTTCCTAACCATAATTTTATATTTGTTGATTCTTATTTAAGGATCATTTACGCGCCTAATACATACGTACATACGCGCACACACGCACACGCACACACACGCGGGCGCACTCACACACTCACACCCAACACACAATATACATAACCATTAAATACAAAACCTTTAACCTAAATATGGCCCTTTCATTAGTTAACTGGATCACAATGCACACCACAAAAGAATAGGCGTCATAAGGAAGCTTGTGAAAAACGGTAGGAAGGAGAAACAGAGACTACAGTAGTCCAGCATAAGGACGTGAAAGTCAGTACCTTTGTCATGTCATTTGATCAGACTTGTAGCCCGGTGACACTTTCTCCAATGTGCCACTTGAGAGAGAAATGAACAGATCCATACTGAAAAAGACATTCGGAAAATCGTGTCCTTGTTACCTCTCATTACCAAACGGACATACTGTCATTGTATAAGCTGGCTAGACAGAAACAACGACATTTCTGTTTAGCTGCCGCACATATCACAGCAGAGTTGATATGTCTTCATGAGCAGGCACATAAAGTAATAATAATAATACAAATAAAAAAACAAAGAATCTCCCTCTCCTTTGGCGGAACAGCGGTCAGGAGTTTCCTTATAAGAATGTTTATGGCCGCTAAACTTATGACGACTGTCTCTTATCCTGTAAACTTGTTTGTTTATGTTGTCCTTCCTCTCAAATCTTGAGGGAGATGAAGTTGTCGTTGTGGGCCAGTTGTGTAGCTTCGGTGACAAGCAGTTCCTAAAGCCTGACTCCGTTATAGTAAAGATTCATGCTGCACGCTGTTCAGATGTCATTGTCACGACATGCCCGAAACCTTTAACTCTTCAACTTGTAAACCATTTACACAATATTGAAATATCGAATGGTGCTCCACTTAGCATGTTCATCGTTCTTGATTGAATCGTGATTAAAGATCATCACTGGGGAATAGACTACTTAACAGAAACAATGGATTTGATAATATTCTCAAGGGGGAGAGGGGTGGGGGAGAAAGAGAGATAGATTTCTTGCGTTACTATTGATAAGTAGTATGTCCTCTGATGGAGGAGAACTACAGGTCGATCTGCGATCACCAGCACTATACGGCAGGGCACTACACAATGATGGAAAGCACATTGCCTGAACACTAAATACCAACTCCCAGCTCGGAACCGAACTTACGGGCAAAAGAAAATCAGCAAAAGCTTTCTCAGCATCTTATGTTATAAACACGATGGCACTATGATAAGAGTGTCAGCACCATGATTTAGATCACCTGTGTGTGTTCACCCAGACTGTGTTTCTGTGCACGTGTAACGAGGCAGCGGTGGAGAAAGGTCACCTTGACAGCCGAGCGTATCACAACAACTCTGCAGGCACGATGCGTTACCTCAGCAGGAATGGGGACACCGGCTTGCTCACGGCACAACCAGCCAAAGCCAGTGTGTCTCCGTGTGAACAGGATTGTCTATGAACTAGAAGTATGCACAACAGGTGTGTGGGTGTGTATGTGTGTCTCTTTCTGTGAGTTTGTGTGTGTGTGTGTGTGTGATATTGTACTTGCATACCCCAATGCCAGAATGCTTTTTGTTTGTATGTTGGTAAGCTAAATTAGGTTGATATAGATATCGAGACATTCAAAAGGCTGTATTTTAATCTGTATGCGCACGCTGTGCTCAGCAATCCCTTATTTTTGTATGGGTAAGCATGGAATATGTCCTGTTTTGGTTCTACTTTAAAAAAAAAATCTTTTATCTGTTGTTGTTTTGTTTGTTTGTTTGTTTTTTAATGTGTAAATGATGATAGGGAAAAAAAAGTGTTATTCACATGTTGACATATTGACATAACTGTCCATGTAAGACTGTTGTTGTTGTTGTTGTTGTTGTTGTTGTTGTTGTTGTTGTTGTTGTTGTTTTGTTTTGAGAATCTTATTTTGGGGAGCCACTTTCACATTCTTATGTGGCAAACCCTTCTATTCTAATCTGTATAAAGCTGACGAGCGATGACATGTCTGAAGCTTTTTGAAGAATCTCATGGTGAATAAAGGAGAAAAGGATTTAAATTAAATGAGCGGTAGTGACGTACCCACTCACTCATATCGTTTGCTTACAGTCTAAAACTTAATAAGATTCCTTTGACATTGCCTAGCAAGAGCAAACATTCCCATAGTCATGCATTTCGAAGGAAGTTCTAAATTTATTCCATTGTTTATGTGAACCTAGATCATGTCTTTTGCTTCTGCACTTCTGTGTGTGTGCGTGTGTGCGTGCATGTGTGTTTTTATGAACGGATGTGAAAGAGTTTTGTGTATGTGGGTTTCTGTATTTGTTAGACTGTGGATATATGTGTGTTTCTGAGTCTAAGTCAATAAGCATTTTTAGAATCTTATTTTAGCAGGTGGATGGAGCGTGTCAGGTTTAGCTCTACGTGTGTCTATATGTCTGTGTATAAGGTGTGTATGTGTATGTATGTGTATGTGAGTGCTACAGAATGTGTGTCACAGCAGGTGTTTACCTGTTGATAGCTGGCTGGTGCCTGCCCTGACGAGCACAGCCAAAAGTGATTGGTTGAACCAGTTCCACTCGAGATGCAAGCTCATCAACATTGAGCAAATTTCCCCGGCTGAAGGAAATGCCGGCAATTGTAACGATCATTCCAGCAGACAATGCTTACACTGTTTAGGAGAATACCCTGACAATATTCATACTTGTAGAATTTTACTGCAGATTCGATTTTGATATTTCATTATTACACGTTAAGATGTTGTCACCAAAATCTATTTCTCAAAACCCCACACTTTTTATATTAACCGTTCACCCAGGTCAAGTTTTATTGTGTGTCAGTTTTCTTGTTTAAGTTTCGGTTTTAAGCTTTTCTCTGGATCGAACAAAACGTGTTGGAAAGGTAGTGGTAGAGTGAAAAATCAAAACTGGCAAAAATGTCAAGTTCCCTTCACAGCAATAAATAAGAAGACATTTATTTTTGATGTTCATAGCTCCATTCATCCCACACTTGGATGCAGCTGTTTCTCAGAATTTCAAGATGATGCAATGAAGTCTTCCATAACTTTCTCGTTATTCAGACCGATGTTGATTTTCAGCAATAATAATCAAAAGTAAGTATTTATGAGAAGAGACGTATTACAAAACAGCGGAGTATATCGTCAAAAGTGAAACCTATATCTCGTGACACGCCGGCTACTTGACGGAAGTCGATGTACCATTTGAGGTGATGAGTCGGATACTAAGGGATAAGGAAAAAATAATTCATTCTACCCTACCACGACAGATGAAAAATTTTGTTGTTGTTGTTGCTGTGCTCTGTCGGATCCTCCAGGTAGCAATTCCACGATGCTACAGGACTGGCGGGCCAGTGTGTTACCTGTGTGTGCATCATGTCAGATTGCACCAGTCTGGACCAAAACTGACCTATTTTAATAGCTTTATGTCCAGAATGGAGTGAGGAATTTGGTTCAGATTGGTATAATTTGACATGATGTACGCACTGACCCTCCAATCTTACAATAATATCTGTCATTGTGTTTTTCTGTTTACTGAATATTTTAGCATAATACTGTGATAGATTCGGAAAGCTACTATGAACTGAACAGTTGTCCCTGTCATCTAGACATGATAGGCTGATGATTTTCATAGTGTCGTTACTGTTTCGCTTCAGTCACCCAATTCTTCCTCAGTCTTATGATTAGAGGAGGCACATCAAATGAATAATATGTTAATTCTACTAGAAAGATGTCTTTGACTTGTCCACATACTTTTGATTCGCCCATTGGACCAGTGAAACATTAAAAAACAATGATTGCGGAGTGCCGCTTGGAAAGGTTAGTTTAACAGGGAGTTTCATGTAACCAGATTTCCCTCTAAACGGCACATGCGCCATGGCCAGGTTAATGACATGCTCGTGTCTGTCTTTCATATTCGCTTCACACTTAATGGGCAGGTGATTTGTGCGTGAAACACATGGGATGAGAGTTAGAGATTTTTCCCAGGTGGTCCGTCCTGCCTTACCTTTGAAGGTCGATGATCTTGGAATCTGACAGGCAATATGTATCTTAACTTCACCTAATTTGACATAAAGCTCATGAACTTGAAGTATCAGGCTGTGCAGTTATGTCATTCAAAATGGCGAAGACACGCTCTTTGAGCCTCAAAGATGCCCGATAAACCAACGAAGTATCCCATCCAAATCTCCCGGATATAGTATAAACTAAACATTTAATTGATCACCAGACTTCAGAGGAGGAAATACTTAAATTCAGGTAATTATTTGTTCATTTAACAGTTCATCAAGCAGAGAAATGATGAGTAAAAACATTGATATCACCACCGGATGTTATGGCAACACTGGCGATGTCGATGACTGTAATCCACAAAATTAATATAGATCGTTGCAACCTGGGACTCTTTCCGATTATATATTTCCCAAAGTCATTTCGACCTTGCCCAGTCTCCTTCTTTCTTTATCTCTCTTTCTATTTTTTTTATTTGTGGAAGGCTTGCAGAACTCCCTCCGGTTCTAACTCCAAAATATTTTCCATCTAGATAAAGTTTCCCAAGTTTTACTGCGCTCTACAAGTAGAAACGAAAGGTGGCGAGGAGTTTACTCAATTACTGCGTTCTGTTTGAAGTTGATGAGCAACACGTGCCTTGCTGAGAGCCAAGTTTTAAGTTAATTTGACAGACGATGTTTTTGTTCTCGTGTAGTTTCATGCTCTCCAAGAACCAGACCATGTTGAAAATCTATCATATCTTTAAAATGACAAACCAATTCGCGACGATTAAGTGAAAAAAGAGTGTCTTTTGGGCAAAAATGAAAAATGGGATTTGTTGTATATTTGGATAGAAAAAAAGAGCACATGGCACACACTGATTACAGTATCATGGGTCTGAAACGTACTTCTTTATTTAAAAGCAGTCTTTTTGGCTGAAATGAACATCATTTCTGATCTTCAGTTGTCAAACTTTTTTTTCCATATAAATACTTCACTTTCTAAAATATTGCAAGCACATTACGTACAGGCGTAAAGCGTGAAACGTAAGCCGACTACTTTGTGAAAGCTTCATGTCATCTTTATAAATTTCGAAAAATGGACAAGAGATATGGTCGTAGTCCTGTGAGACAGGCTACCATGTAACGATTGTCCTCACATTCTCCCAGACGAATCTTCGCCAAACAATTTTATGATGGATATAAATGAATACAGCATGAAACTGAAATAACATTACGTATGGTACATGATTACATATTGATGCGCCTGTAATCATACTCCAGCTATTTACTTGGCAAGATAACAATGGAATATCTAGGTGTTTTGCCTTGAATCAACTGATACCCTACTAACTAAGCTCTGTATGAAGTATTTTCTACTGCTTGGCGTGAACATTCTCGTTAGATAATGCGGGGAGAATATTGTGGAATTTGGCGTGATGCCACAAATCGGAAACTGCAGATACGGCTATGGCCTTAAGGTAATCAGCTTTCCGGTTATCATAACATTTTCACATGAAAGCGATATGATATGGCAATTTAGAATCTGAGGCGAGGACTGATAACATTTGAGTTATAATAGTGTTTCGGAAACATTGCATTCTTCACTCAATGTTATTATCTCATAGAGATAAAACAGTAAAGTTTGTTCTTTTAAGCCAAAACATACAATGCGATGACTATCATTTGATGGCATATAAGGCTTAAAACATTGAGTCTTGAGAGCACGGTCTTTTGTGGTGTGGTTTATCAAAAATGATAAGGCCCCGTTCCGTGTGTTGGGAGCACTGGAAATGGAATAAATTTCAAAGATAGATATGCCAGCCTGAGATGCCACACCCCACACAAGATAGGCTGCATTCCTTCAATTCCATTTAATCATAATATAGAATCTGTCATCGATGGTGAGAGGCAGCGGAGAGAGAATGTGTGGGAAAAGTAGATGAGGCAGTGAGAAAAAGGCAAGGGCTGAAATAAAGACATTGGGACAGAAGTGAAAGGGAGAAATGGCAAGAACTACTAAACAGAAGTTAAGGACTATCAGAGGATTAGCCTGAAAACTTTAAGAGAAAGAGAAGATAGTGGCGGGGGAAGATTGGGGGGGAGGGGGGGGGGCAAATGATAGGAGGAATGGCAGAGATGAGAAAAATAGTGTGAAAAAAGAGGAAAGAAAGAATTAGAGAAATTAAAAACGAAAACGAGAAGCCTGTACTACAACAACGACAGAAAAATGAGGATAGATCGAAAGAGTGAAAAAAAAAATGGAACAATGCGTAGTATGAAAAAATAATGACCCTGATCGATGCAGAAGATCAACAACTGGAATGACATCATCGGCTCGTGGTGACATCACTTCCGATAGACCAGTAGCGCCTTTTTTTTCTTTTTAAACTATCTTTTCTCACGGTCGC
Source organism: Peronia peronii (assembly GCA_039654565.1). Lineage (NCBI taxonomy): Eukaryota > Metazoa > Mollusca > Gastropoda > Systellommatophora > Onchidiidae > Peronia > Peronia peronii. The sequence continues at coordinate 4,012 of JBCEWB010696915.1, read as the reverse complement.
GAAACTCAAGGTGAAGGATTCGAATACTCATCCACTTCGTCAGTAGCAAAAGAATGTGCTAGAGCCTTCATGCTGGGTGCACGTGTGAGAACATGGCAACCAATCTTTTCACCCTTCGTGTAATATGGTGAAGGCATGAAGAAAGAGAGAGAGAGAGAAAGAGGTAAAGAAAGAAAAAGAGCAGAACTTAGCGTATATACTCTCAGAAAAAGACGTGAGATAGAAAGAACAGAAAGAACGAAAGAAAGAAAGTCATAACTATCAATAAAGACGCAAACGGTGGATGAAAGGAGGAGGAACGGGGACAAAACAAAGAGAGGAAGAAAGAGAGATAGAGGGAGTGTTAGAGATAAAAGTGAGAGAAAACAAGACAAGAGAAAATAAAACAGGGAAAAAAAGAAAGAAAGAAGGAAAGAAGAAGGAAAGGGAAAAGATAGAAAGAAACGATAAAAGAAAGAAAAAAGTAAAGAAACTAAGAACCAAAAGAAAGAAAGAGAGAATGAAAGAAAGAGTAATAGTGGTACAGACATGACCCATTGGTGGAGAAGGAGGAAATGAGTGAAATCACGGAAAGGAATTGAATAGACCTAGCAAGAAAAGGCAAGTAGAAAGAGTGAAAGAGAGCTAGAGAAAGAGTGAGGGGAGGGAGTGTGTGTGTGGGGGGGGGCGTGAAGGGGAGTAGGATGACGGCGTTGTATAGGGCACGTGGTGACCTACTGTTTTTTATAGTGCAGAGATCAAAGGGATTGATGGCGGAAAGAGAGCGGCGAAAGGGGAAAGTGGGGGGAGGGGGGGTATGAACACATCAGAGCACTGAACACACTGGATGCTATGGACAAAGTAACGTTTTCTGTTCCTCATGGAACAGATCGCGACTGAGAGATAGGTTGAAAAAGAGGGCCGGGAGGCTGAATTGTAGAAGTAAGAAAGACTGAAAGGAAAGAGGGAGTGATGAGAAACAGTGCGGGACTAAGTGAGAGAAAGATAGAAGAAGGGCAAATGAAAAATGAAAAAAGAAAGAAGCATGGAAGTGATGAAGTCGAAGACAGAGAAAAAGGGAAAGTGTGAGACGAGAGGATGGGATTGAAAGAGAAATGTGAGGGTGAGAAAAGCTGGAAAATGAAATAGAAGGAAAGATAGAAATTGAGAAGTCCGAGATATAAAAGTGATGAGAGTCAGAGACACACTGAGAGAAACAAAAAGGAGAGAGAGAGAGAGAGAGAGAGAGAGAGAGAATGGGACTGAAAGACGGATAAGAGAGAGAGAAGACAGAAGAAGAAGATTGAGAAGCCAGGAAATGATAGAGATAGAAAGATTGGACGGGAAGAATAAAAAAAAAGCATAAACGCTATCGACCGTTGACAGAGAAGAAGAGAAAAGGAGTGCAGGGATGAGAGAGAGAGAGAGAGAAAAAAAAGAGAGAACCACGAACATGAGATAGTAAGCAAAAGAGAGAGAGAGATGAACGGAGCAAAAGATGAGTAGAACAGGACAGATATACGAACACGAAAATGACGAACAATGGAATGTGAGTACCAAGGAAGAAAGGGTGAGGAGAGAGATTGCGTGGGCGAGCATCCATAAACACGGCCTGAGTGCGCGACAAGAGCTAAGTATAGAGCAGACAACTGGGTGAGGCCGGAGGATACCGGCGGTATTTGCTGCTGAGTAATGCAATGTTTCAACATGAAGTTTTCAACTTGGCAAGCCGACAAATGCAGCATTAAAGAGAGGGAGACACGAGCATACAGCTAAGACGATTTTATGATACTGAGGGCGATTGAGAGAACGAGTAGAGAGAGAGAAGAAGAGAGATACACAGGATTCCAAACAGGTATATATAACGACATATGGAGACAGAGAAGAAGGGGAAAGATTGCGGCAGAGAAAAAAAAAAGAAAGACATAGAAATCAAGAGACCTACAGAGAGGGAGAAAGAGAGATTGAGGGAGAGAAAGCGGGTGAGAGAGAGAGAGAATGAAAGAGAACCATACAAAAATCCAAACAGGCACACAGTGAGAGAGAGAGAAGGACAGAGAGAGGGGGGGGGAATGGTGTGATTGAGAAGAAACACAGGCAACAGCGGGTGACAGAGACAAATAGTGGAGAGAAAGAGATCCATGAAGAAAAGGAAAGATAGAGACATAGAAATCCAAACAGATACACCGCGACACAGACATGGAGAGAGAGAGAGAGAGAGAGGACGTAGGGAGAGATAAGGACGGAAATAGATTCTTATCTATAGACACCTTGAACCAGAACAGAGACAGTGACGGAGAGAAAGAGTGAAAGAGAGGTACAGAAATCCACATAGGCACACAGCGACAGAGAGAAAAAGAAAGTGAGATAGACAGAGAGGAACAATGTTATCAGGAATACAGATAAATGGGCGCATACACGTAAATGCACAAACACAGACACGCACAGAAAAATATGCAAAAAGACAAAAGGAGCTTTATTGAAAAAAGGAAGATACAGTCATGATACCTGCATAGAGAGAAAATCAATGAGAGCGATGAGAAAATATGTGTGAGAGAGATAGAGACAGAGAGGCAGAGCCAAACAGTAATTTAAACACTGAGAGAGAGAGAGAGAGAGAGAGGTGCGGAAGGAACAAAAAGCGATGAAGCTTTTAATTATTACACACACTGAAACGCGCTGACAAATGCTCAAATAAGTGATTAACGGGAGTTGGGGGGAGCGGGGGAGGCATCAGAAAACGGTGTGTGCGTGTGTGTGTGTGGTTGTTTTTTGCTTTTGAATTAGGTTATTTTACTGTGCGTATGTATAGTTGGCACGTCTGTCTGAGTCAGAATATGTCCTTGGAAATTTCCGGGCATGTCTGGTTGCCATGGAAACGGCCGCCATCTTGGATTTTGCCCTGTTTGTCCAAATCGATCTCCTCTGTTAATACCTCACCAAATCGTTCCAAACCATGCATGCCATTTCTAAAATCTAATATCTAAAAAGTGACAAGGACAAACTGAAGTTTCACTGATACATTTTTTAAAATGATTTTTGAAAATGGATTATATCAGAGAAATACAAAATTGGCATTTTTACTCATTATATGATATTTTTCATAAAGTGTAAGAAAAATAATGAAAAGCACTTTTGACTTTCTTTATTATGTCAAGGTATGTATTTGGACCAAATAGAATGTAACTATGATGGTGCATTTTGGAGGAGATAAAAAAAATGAGGCAAAAAAAGAAATTCAGAGAAAAATGCAAAAAGCGTAATATTAACCATAAAGCACATTGAAAACATTTATGTACAAAACTTTCCAGTTTGACAGAGAGGGCATCGAAGTAACCGTAGGCCATGAAATATGAAGCCATCCTCCCCCAGTGCCTCCTTGAAACCCCCTCCTGGTGGCCTTGATGTCTTCATGTGCTATTTGATAAGCTAGTATAATATTCTTGCAGACATTTTCTTTCTTTCACTTCCTTGATTCTGACTAAATAAGCTCCCCGACCAAAGCCCAGAGATTTTTTTTTTTAAACAGTAGAAATCCTCATAAGACCCATATTTAATTCAACAATGGGAGGTCGTTGGGCTCAATCCTATTACTTCCCTTTACCATACAAAAGAGGGATTGAACAAGTAGTGCAAAGAGGAAAAAAACAACACTTTTGTGCCCTTTGCTTGAAACATACACCATAAAAAATTCCAAAAGAATTATAGTATAAAGAGAATGTTTTCTTGTTATTGTTATAATTTTATAAAATTTTTTGGTGATCAGTCTTTCGAATGACAAGAAGTAAAAGGATTTGTTTCCTCTTTACACTGCTTGCTGAACATCTCTTTTGTCATGCAAAGGGAAGTAATAGGACTGGTCAAAATGATCTCCCATTACACGAGTCCTTCTTTTGGGAGGGGCAGATAATTTGCGAAACGATCTCCCATTGCTGTTATCAATAGGGACAGAATAAAAGATCTGGCAGAACTACCAGTCTTTTTCCTCAATTTGATAAACAATTTCAATGAATTATGACCCCCCCCCCTCCCT
>JBCEWB010696805.1:0-16078 GCA_039654565.1 Peronia peronii | reverse complement strand
GGGGGGGGGGAAAAAAGGGTGTTTTTTTTTTTGTTGAAAGGAAGGAAAAGGAGCCCCCCCCCCCCCCCCCCCCCCCCCCCACACACACACACAAATGTTCAATGCTTTTTACATTCTAGAAAGAACAATAACCTTATCTCTATCTCTAATCAAAATATTTCATTTACTCAGATTATTTCAAAAGCATGAACTTCACTTCCCTCCCCTCCCTCATTTTTGTCCCCCACCCCCCCCCCCCTCTCCCTCTTTTCCATTTTCTTGTTCTTTTTTCATGTTTTTGTTCATTTGTTTTTGTTTGCTTGTTTTTGTTTTGTTTTATTTCTTTCTGCATTATTCTGCCCAGATGTCATTGGCTCTGTAGTTGCATAAAACGTGCAAAAGAAGATAAATCAAGCATGCATCTAGTTTATTTCAATGCCACCTACATAAAGAAGACAAAGTAACCCAACAACACAAACACACAGTGATTAATCTCGGCTTAATTTTCTGATGTGAAGCCCCGGGCTATGGAGATTATCGCAGCCAGATTCTGATTTCACAGGCTTGCTATTTGATCACACCGCGGTCGCCGAAATGATTGCGTGCAATGAAATAGTTCACCTCGTTACAAGACACGTCACGTTTCATTTCATTATCTTCAGGATCTATTTCCCTTTGGTTTGGGGTGACAAGTCAAATCAAGAACATAGCAATAATATGAATGATAAATATGTACTTCGGGGATCTATTCATCATTAGTTACTTAATCTAAATGAAGTGAGAGTAAAGTCATACTCTGTTTTTATCATCACTGAAACAGATGGCCATGAAATAACCCATGTTACTCCCAATAAATGTCAAGTGAAATTTCTGAATAAAATGTGGGTATGATCAGTTGGAGATAGATTTAATTGCTTTTTAAAATCACCCATATTTCTGCCTGACTGTTCTGGACTGATTAGTTTGGATGATAATTATTTTATTGTTTATTGTTTAATATTTTTTGGCTTGTTTCCTTTTGTTTAAAGAAGAAGAAGAAGAATTACTGTATAAGATATCTGCGCGGGAATTTTGTTTAAGAAGCTGAAGTTTCCTAAATTTACAAAGAAAGCGGATATCCCTTCAAATTAACAATGCTCAAGTCAGCAATCAGAAGAGACGTCGTTTGCGAGAATATGTTCGCAAGTGAACTTTTTGAGTTTGAAGATCGCAAGCGCTTTTAGCAGTAGAACACAAGATTTGGGGGGAAAAAATCCAACGCCGAAGTAAATCAGGCGTCTTCCTACGTCATTAAATCATTGACATTATTCACTACTACTATTATTTGGAGGGTGTCTAGGTTCAATCGGCTCACAGCGAAGAGTTTTAGTCTTAAATTTCCTACCACATTAATAGGGTCAAAACAGGAGGTGAGGAAAACTTATGGCGGGGGCAAGGCCTAGGACATGGGTCGATGGAATTTACCTAGATATTGATGTATTCTACTGAATTATTGTATCTTGGCTCAGCATTGTGTTTTGGCATTACATCTCATAATTAATTTACGAGACTTCGGACTGGATGTCCTATCAGGTCAGGAAATCCGACAGACCAGTTTAACATAGTAATACAATAAATTTGATAGATCTGAGTACTAGACCTCTCTATTCAGGCAGGCTGTGATCGTAGTATTTATTGTTTTACTCATATTTTGTAATCTTAAAATGAAAGCACCGTTTTGTTGTGACTACAATCAGAGATAAGAAAACATAAAAACAACAAAATAGGTGGAAAACAACAACATAATAAAAAAAAAAAAGATGTATTCCTATGCGTAGGGATTTCTGAAACAAAGACGATCAATTTTTATTTTATTTTTATTTTTTTTTTGGTTTATAGTTTGAGCAGTTGCCGTCTTCGAAAAACAATAATAAAAATAAAAAAGATAAGACAAAAGACAATACAATGAACAAAAACAAACAAACAAACACATCTGCAACCCTTCATTATTGCAATAACAGATTCCAACTCACAAACAGCTTGTAGGCTTTTCTAAAAGGGCGCAGATTCATTTTCTCTTATTGTTTACCAATATCCAAAGTCAACATTTTCCTCAAGAACTTGAAGTGATATGTTTCCTGTGACAGACTAGATTCCAGTGACCACATCTCTGATGTCCTTCAATCATCCTACCTAAGATGTCATTGTCAAGGTGACGGAGAGACAGGAGAAAGATTATCTCGAAATAAACCTTAACCCATCCACTGCGTGTGGAATCGAATCACTCTACAGCTCTTTAATCAGCAAATTATTAATTAATTAATTAATATGTCTGGCGTCTGATTCGCATTCTTAGATCATTTACAATTTTAAGCAAAAACTTTTAATGTTAAGGATCATTAAATATATGTTGTTTTTATTATCTTTGTTTTTGTTTTGTTTTTGTTGTTTTTTCTTTTTTGTTTGTTGTGTGTATCTGTGTGTGTGTGAGGGTGCTTTTTTTGTTTTGATTTTTATTATCATTATTATTATTAAGACAAACAAAATAACAATAATATAATACCTTAACAAATGGGGGACAAGAACATAAGCATGGAACGATTCCGACAGTGAAAGGCATAATTGCCATCAGGTAAATTTGGAAAGAGAGAGAGAGAGAGAGAGAGAGAGAGAGATTCTTAATGCCTCAATCATTAATTGGCTGTCGATTTCTGTTGCTATGCACTGCAAATAAAGAAAACTGCATAGATACCTCTTGTCCTCAAGTAAATTGACGATATAGAGAAAAATAGAGAAAGAGGATTTTTTCCATAGTTCAGTTTTTTACCAACTGTCTATAACTGTTCCGGTATGTCGGGAATAGATAAACTCGCAAAAATATTTCTTGTCCCCGAGTACCTTTGTAAGGGAAGAGAGACATGAGAGAGAAGAGAGAGAGAGAGAGAGAGAGAGGGAGAGAGATTCTCCATGGTTCAGTCTTTCCCTGACTGTCCGTAACTGTTGCTGAGCACCATGAATTAACAAAATCGTAAATAGATGTCTTGCTAACTTCCGTAACTGCAATGGGATGTCATGGCATAGAAGGATGGTGGTGGAATATGAAAATGAGAATAAATAATCAGCATCAAGTGTTATTTCACAGCATTGGTTATCATTTCCTTTTATATATCTGTGAAGGTAGTGAATGTTATTGTTACCATACATGGTTTGTTTGCTTGTGTTGGGGTTAACGGAACATCAGCACGATTACGCCTATATTGTGCCAACCACGGAGAGATATACGTTTACACGTCAAAAAGGCTGATCAAGTAGGAAAGAGAGCTGGACAAAAGACAGCAGCAAGGAGAGAGAAAAGATGTCACCCCTGGAACGTTGAGAATAGCACTCCATGGGAGATATCTCACGGACGGCGAGCTTTTACCGCTTGCAGGTGGGAGCAAAGAACCTACTTATGTTTATACATGGAAATCATGGCCACCAACAGTTACAGGCCTCCAAGGAGGAAAGCTTCTTGCAGGAGAACGAAAGTTTATGATGGAAAAAAGAATGGCAGAACAGTCAAATGAGAAGCGCCCAGCAAGGAAAGTCAGAACCAGTTCCGGAAAGCGTTTCATCGTATGCCTACTGTGCGATCGCAAGTGTGCATCAAATTTTGGCTTGAGGTCCCACACGTCAATACACAAAATGAATGAACTAAGTGGTAAGCTGGCTTATCGTTCGCGATTGTCAACCATACAAACAACGATAGCTCCCAACTGGGAGCCCGCCATGTATGCTATCCAAAGAGCTGAGAATGTTATCTACATGTCTTCATTGAGTTTCTTGGGATAATAAATAAATTGTCAAGCGCCCAGAGCCTATTCCGAGATAGTCATCAGCAGGGGGCTAAAAGGCGTAGCACACGGTACATCAGGGTGTGAACTGTACGGAAATAGGGATCTGTAAATGTTATCTATTACATGTATTACATTTCCGGCTGTTGTTGATAACACTAACATGCCTGTCAGCGCGTCTGATGTGAGCCATAGGATCAGGCCTTTGTCGCTTAATTATCCACCTCTAAGGCCGATGAAAGATGTAAAATACATAATTGCCAAAGTGAACAAAATCTTATATGTATTTTCTCTTGGTCTAGCTCGTTTCCTCTCCATGCAGTTTGCCGATTGTCGCCAGACGTTCCAGTCTCTCTTTCTCATGCAGTGACCAATACAGATTGCATGACGTATCCTTATCTTATACATAGGCATTTTATCTTTTCATTTGTTTTTCATATTTTCATTACGAAACAGAAACCATGTTTCTACTGACCCAAGGCTTTTTCTGTATCTTTATTGTGAATGTCCATGCCCTGCAAGCCAAGTTTTGCAAACTGTAATACATAGATTCTTTTTCACGTGATTCAGTTTTGAGAAAGTCGGATAGCCTTATTCCCATAAAAGAAAGTATTTTCGGACATGCTCTTGTTTTCCCATTATATAATAACTGCTAGATACGTGACTTTATCAACATGTGAAACGAGGAGGATAAATGTTTGTGTTTCATGTTTTCTTTTCCAATAAAAAATAGGACAATCAGACATTTCCTATGCTAGCAGACAGATCGATAGGAACTAACGGGTATTCTGCTGTAATATAAAAGGAGAAAAAAAGACTGCAATCGACGAAAGTAAATTAATATTTAATTAACCTTATGGGATAGATATGAATAGTGACAGTTGATCTCGAGAACCGATATTGAGTCAAAATTAATAAAAATACATAATGACACCTACCAGTTTCAATCACTGAAAACATAAAAGTCTCTTTTCCTACGTCATCAGTTATGTGCTATTAATTGTGTTGTTTGACATGTGGCCTTTTAGCAGTCTATAGTGAACTGCTAAACCTTGTTGCTGTTGTTCTTTGTTCAGAAATGCACGGTTCTATAAAGAGCATATTTTTGGTTTTATAAAGTGGGCCATTGGACAGTCCGTTTAACCGTCTTGCGTTTTTAGAGTAATTAAAAAATACTGAGCCAGTCAGTTTAGGGTGTAAGATGGAATTTGGAGGATTGAAGCAAATACAGAACATGGTGCAAGTTAATATATATTACTAGCACAAAGATCCGCTCTACGAATTGGGATTATTGAATCAAGAATTTTGTGTTGGATGGCAAATTACAAACAACTACAAATAGTATCTAATGAAAGAAGGGAACAGAAGGAGCTGTGTGCAAATGTAAATTAAGAGCGCCGAGGAAACGGAATAAGACAGAAGGCGTGAAAGAAGCAAAAGGGTTACTATACGACAATATCACTGCTTAAACTTTAAACACTGTAAAGTAAAACACAAAGTTAGCATTGTAAAAGTAAGGGGCGGGAGGGCATACAAAATATTACATATCGCCTCCTTTTTCTCTTACACCGGAGTTTCCCAGTCAAGAAAACTGAGTAGAAATTAAGCTGATCGTATGCTGCGGGCTGCGATTCACCACCCTCCCCCTTCCACTCTGTCCTCGTACAATTCGGATCAAACACCCTCGCGAGTTTATTATTCAATTATTATCGCATTTTTAGAAGTATGTCAAATGAAGACCACAGGGGAAAAATGACGGTAGTCACAAAATACTAGTTTTGTGTAAAATGAATTTTAAGATTTGAAAGTGTATGATTCTTATTTAAGAAATATATCCTTATATTTTTTATTTATAGTATTACAATCGTCTTTCGATAGAGGCAGAAAGAAGGCGCGAAACTTTAGTAGGAGGGCTACTGGTGGGGCAGATAACCACGAAAACCGTCATTTTCCCCCTGTGGTATTCAAATATAATACGCTTTTTTTTTAGATTTATGTAAGTAGAAACACAGATCTACATACAAGAATTCTGTGTGTCAAATTTCAGGAAGAACCGTGGAGATAACCTCCACCAGGAAGTGGAAAGACGTATAGAACGTAACGCCAAACTTCAGATGGATCAATTCAGTAGTTTTCGAGTCCATAAGTCTTTCATGGGTTTTGTTGCAGATTTATAGTATCATATATATAAATATATTTATTTATTTGTCAGTTGGTGGTGATAATTTCACGGCATTATTTGGTATGGGTGGGAAATATAATCTCCTAAGGCTACATTGTGTATCGTCGGTCGTGCATGGAGGAGATCGGATCCACAAAACTTTTTTACACAAAGCGGATTATCTTTTTGATTGCCTATTTGTCAAAAGAGAGTCTTTACAGTTGGGTTGTGTGTAGACTCAACATGAATCTCATACTTAGAAAATCGTGTATAAACTGACTCTTGGGCCAGGAGCTCCGAAGCTGTCAGAAACGACACCCGCAATATAGGAAAGACAAAGAAACTTTCAAATTCTTATTTCCTTGTTCATTGTTATATGTTATAGAGGTGCGTAATCAGATGTTACAATCATGATATACATAACTACTATGATACTGGATGATCTTTAATATGGTTGAACATAAGATAGCGTGCAAACTGCGCCTGATATTCTTTTCATTTTTCACATGATCAAATCATTTGATAAGCAATGAACGGAGTTACCAAGTATAAATCTATGAAACAATAAGCCGCAAGGGTAAGCATGCAATGCTTTAGGAGGTAACAGTTTCGTATAAAAAAAAAAAATGAAGACGGAGCCCTCATTTGCGAAAAATATTATTGTAATGTACTACAGAATACCTACAAACATATATGCACAGATTTCAATACACATATTTGTATGATATGTTGTTGACAGTTGGCATATCACTGAGACAATTTTTTTTTCTTCTGAAACTATTTCTCTTCTCCATCTTTTAAGAAGCGGGGGGGGGGGGGGGGAGGGGGTTTCTGAAGTGATTTTTTAAATTATAAGTATTAAAGATAGATTGTTTTAACCTTTCCCATCGAATGGGATATGTTCAAATTAGACGAAAAAATGAAAATTAGTGAAAAAGTAATGACTTTTTCGAACAGTTCCCTTGGCAGCGTTGCCATCTTGGATTTTGGCGTTTCTAAAATAACTATCTTTAAAATCTATTTCCTCCGCCAAATATCAATGGAAGTTAATGAAACTTAGTAAAATTCTCAAATGTGCCATATTGTCATCACTTCAGGTACAAAGACAATTTTCTAAAAAATTTTGAAAATGACATTTTGTGAAATTTCCAATTTCGCCTTTTAGTTTTTCATAACAAATATCTGTTGATCTCAACTTACAAATCGAATGGGCCGCTAATACGTAAGTTGTTTACTTTTGTTGTGCAAATGGTGTATGCCAAAATGTGGTTAGAACTAGAAATAAAAAAGGAGGTAGCTAAACAGGGACAAAAAAAATGAAGTTTTGAGAAAAATACGTTTTATTTTTTATTTATTTATTTATTTATTTGGTTTTTTTTTTTTTTAAGGGAAAATTGACATGGAGAGTTATTGTTCTTTTTTTTTTAGACTTTTAGTCTCAAAACACCTTTTCCTTATACTAACCCTCTCTCCATTATTTCTGAGTCTTTTAGTGCCTTTTCCTGGCTTGCTGTTCATATCTTTTCTCGGAATTTGCTTCCTATCCTCTGTCGTTATAAGGACTCTCATAGGGTCACTGCTCTGGCTCTTGAGGGCCTATATATGGCCTCCATATCTTTCTCTGTCAAAACTAAGAGTGTTTAAACTTTACTATAGCCGAAGCTCTGACGCAGCAGAAATGTGAAAGAACTGCATTCTTCGTAGCATCTATAATGCTTCAGTTTTGCGCACATTTTTTTTTAACGCGAGTCGTTATACTCGTTCAGGATTTGAATTAATAAAGTGGCGTAACTTCTTTTTGAACAAAATTTCTATGCCCAGAGAAATGATAGAAATGAGAATGCCACAGGCGGTGACTGGTAAAAGAACAGTGATGCGCGAAAAAGATACTGGCATTCCTTTCTTAACATTGCTGATTCCAGATTGTCTCGGAGGAAGATAAACATGATTCTTCTCCTGCAACCGGCGCAGTACTCCACTCTCTTCAAAAATCATCAGAACCATTTCTACAGTGTTTTTGTAAAAGACGTTTTTCGGTAGTACTACATGACCTGTTTCAAGGCTCTTAAAGACGGGAAGATAGTGGCTGCGAATTCCCTGACCTTCAATTTCTTTGCCCGTAAATAAAGGAATATCTTCACGATTGGAAAAGTCGACAAACGCATAATTGCCTTCCAGAACCCTCTCTAAGTGTAGAGTTCGATTCGATGCTGTTATCAAAGGATCCAACCTGTTGATCTGATCGATTCTCTGCCATACTTTCTGTATCACCGGGTCTTGTGAGGTGTTCAGAAGAGACACCAGCGCTGAATGAAACTGTGTGACAGCTATATGGTACTGGGGATTCTGCAACAGCTTCTCCAGCGAATCCAGTTTGAGTTCTCTAGGTTTAACCGTGAAGCTGGTCACCAGATAGGCGCTATAGGATGCACAGAGGATCACCCAGAAAACTGCCCAAGAGGCCCGCAGGATTCTGCCAGTCTGACCTGTGTACACCCTGGTACTGTGGAAATGGATGTGCTCCGGGAAGGAAATCAAACGCCTGTGAAAATAGAGTGATAAAAAAAAGCTCAAAGAGAATACCCCGTATGATTTTAATGTCTTATTAAAATGAAATCAGTACATTTCACAGGTAAAACCCTCGTCTACATAAACCTGCAAAAGGCAGAAAATAAAAACAAAAACAAAAACAAAAAACGAACAAACAAACAAACAAACAAAAATAAAAACAAAAACTGCCTACTTTTCAAACATAGCGTCATATGCAATAAATATTCGTTCAACTCTTAAGCAGTAAGAATAACCGAATATCCTGAAACAGAGAATAATTAAAAAGGAAAACAAAAGAGATGGAAAATGCTGCCTTACTGTTCATGGCACATTTTGATATGGTAACATACTCCTTTATATGGAGCGAGTAATTCGATATTAGTGACGGATGTTATGCTCACTCCTAGGCGTATTGAATTCATATGAAAATGATTTTCTCATCGATCAGTAGAGACTACACAGTCTTATTTTCTTAGTCAGACAGAATACTAGGGCTTGAAGTAGATTAAGTTTATGGTTGTTAACAAACAATGCAACACAAAAGGCGACGTCAAAAGCCACAGAATGTGATATGAAAATTTGGTGAAACATCAGTACCAGCACCATCATCAAATGGATAACGCTTATGTGGGTCTACAATAGTCTAAAACTTCTGCAAATAATCTTACAGCAGTGTATCAAAAGATCACAAAAGATACCAAAAGAGAGTGACTTAACAGAAAATGTTTCTCAGGAAATAATACTTTTAGGACTCCATCCAGTATAATCAATGCTTCAGAAATGAGGCACTTTAAATTTACATCTGAACAGCAGATATTAATTGTTATCTAGTTGTATATATATACCTGGACACTGTATCGCAAAGAGCTCAAACAGCTTGAACGTTTTTCACATGAAGGCTCTGCGTTCGATCATGAGAATAAAATGGCAGGACAAGGTGACAAACTTAGAGGTTCTGGCCAGAGCTGGCCTTGTCAGCATCGAGGCCATGATCGTAAAGGCCCAGCTTCGCTGGACTGGACATGTAATCAGGACGGACGAAAGTCGCTTTCCACGCAAGATTCTCTTCGGGGCTCTCTCAGGGGGACCCCAGACAGACTCATCGCCCCAAAATGCGCTACAAAGACTGCATAAAAGGCAATCTGAAACACTGTGGTATCTCTGCAAGAGAGCTAGAAACCACGCAGGGGACCGATTGAACTGGCGTGGCTCGACCCACGAAGCTTTCATCTCCTATGAGGAAAATCGGTGAAAGAAAATCTCCAATGCCAGGGAGAGAAGAAAGGCCTCTGCTTCTACGCCAGCCACTGCGACATTCCAATGCCCATAGTGCCCCCGAATGTGCACCTCCAGGATTGGACTGGTCAGCCACTCCCGAACCCACGAACGAAGACTGCACAATTGACATCGTCGGATCCCGATGGTCTACTAACAATACTAACATATATATAATATACACGAGGGCTGTCCGGAAAGTAATAGGAAAATACCCATAACTTTCAGACTAATCAGTATTTCTCAAATCTGTAAACGGTGTGTAATAGGAAATGTAAAGCACTTTCTTGTGGCCAGATATCAGCATCATTGATGAACACATTCTATCACTATGTTAAATTAAACATGGCAGCCCCCATTGCAGAATGGTCAAAGGAGGAGATGAGGAGGATTGTGCGATTTTTGCATGCAAAAGGAAAAAAATTCTATCGAAATGCACAATGAAATTGTTTCCATATATGGTAGGAATGCAATGAGCAAAAGTCAAGTATATCCTGATGCATTAATGCTGCTTGTTATTGTGAAACACTTGACCGATTGAGAGAAGCTCTGCGACGCAAGAGACCGTGACTTCTGAACAAGGGCGTCTTTCTTCAGAATGACAACACAATGTCTCACAATGTCAGATTGATAAGAGACTGACCCCATCACTACGGATGAAAGATTTTATCACATTCACCCATAGTTCCGACATAATTCCATCAGATTATCTCCTGTTTGGGCCCCTGAAACGCCATCTTCGAGGAACAAAGTTTGACTGTGACGACAACCTCACTGAAGAGATGCGAAATTGGGTCTCGTCGCCTGACGTAAATTTCTTCAGGGAGGATATCTATTCTATGGCTCATCTCTGGCATAAATGTGTCGATCTCCAAGAAGCAAAGAGTGACAGTAACTCTTGTGTGAGTTTCAGTTAGATCCAAATAGAAAATATTCACTTTTTGCTTTTTTGCCGGGAGCGAGATGCAAGCGATAGAGAACAGCCGTCCTAAGAACGCCAGTGAAAACTAAGGTGACGAAGGCAAGAGGATCCAGATAGAAAGACAGAACATTGTAAGCATTGTGTCACACATGTCTTGGATTTCTCCGGTGAGGTACCTTGATGAGAAGTGAACACCTCTGATGGGATCTACGATCAATATCGTGGGGGATGGGGGAGCTGAAAAGGAACGAGAATGTTCATTTCTCGTATGCTAACGTATGGAGCAGGTTGAACTAACTACACTAGTGTAAAGGGAATATGGTGAAAATAAATAGTAAGATGATGTTAAGGTGGTTAAGTCGTCGTAGATCTTCTTATAAAGATTGTTCATATATCTGCTTATCTTATGGCTGCTCTCCTCATCCCTGTGTGTCTCCGTTCTTTGTTAATCTATGTTAAATGATGCCATAAAACAGGTGCTTTAGCTTAGTTTAAAAGGGAAGTAATGCTCGTTATAATACTGAACTTGATCAAAGGAACTTATGATGAATTCCCCAGGAAACATTATTCTATAAATCAAGAAATTGCATCAAATGTTCCCGATCCAAAAATAATAATATTTGTTATTGTTATAGGCTGAATAAAGCCAATAAATATTCCTAGAGTAATCCAACTGATTCGCTATCAGATATTTTTAAAATGACACGTTCATGGAACAGAGATGAGATACCGAGTCATAGAGGGTGAACTTTGTCCTGCAAAATTCTGTTACGTAAAGATAAAGGTTCCAATATTTGAAGCCATTTGTTGACCCGCCACGGCAAATTGGAATTGTATGGAGTGAATGCGCTTTTCATGAAAACTAACTTGATCCTGAACATTCACATTGTCTTAATTGACTTTTCCTGAATTTAGCACTCAAGACACTTTAGTTCTCAAGAGCCCAATTACTACTTCTCATAACAAGAGTAAATTCTAACTTTGGATGGGCAGAAGTCTAGTTTTATTTAATATATATTGTGTTTAACCAGTCAAGAAGCCTACCCTAAATAACGGGTTTCGGATGTGATTTACTTTGACCTGTTTCAACTCGGTTCTGTCCTCTCGCCCACAATTTCACATTAGTGAATCTTAGGTCTAGGGCAAAAACGATAGAGTAACAAGATAGCACACTCGGCTCTGACGGGGGCTGTACACCCTCGGGGCACCGCGGGAGCAAGTGCAGTAACGGAAGGCTAGTATAGTGCTCATATAGTGAAAAGAACAGATTATTGCTGTTCGTTTTTGTAAGTATATAACACTGAAAACAGCAATGAGTGATTATCAGTGACTGAAACATTATTGTTGATATGGTGAAGAGCAGATTTTTCTCTATCAAAGCGACGGTAATAATTTGACTTTGAACAAGCCATATTGGAATATTGGTGGCTATACTCGGGCTACAAAATGACACGGTGCAAACCTACATAAAATCTCCTCATTGACCATGTACTTTGTGAAACTTTTCCCTAGTCCCACCTATTTGGATATACAGTAGTGATATTTGAAACATGCCAATGAAAGATGAGGGAGTTGTGTTGCCAAATATGTGTCAATTTTATGTGGGTGCCATTTTTTTCATTCTTTGTCGCAGACCGCAGATGAATTCATAACCTCACATAACATGTCATAGAAATCCAGTCTAAACTGCAAGCTATTATCCCTCCCGCCACGTAGATTTTGAGTATTATTATTAGATTAAATAGGACAGCTTTGACTGTCAATGACTGAAAAACACATATTTTAATTACATATGGTCTAATGATGGCATAGCGTTCGACCAAAAAAAAAGATCTATCTGATATATAAGCAGAATGCATAATTTGCTTATGTTTCATGCATAAATACTAAAGAAAGAAAGAAAGAATAAATGAAAGAAAGAATGAAAGAAAGAAAGAATGAAAGAAAGGAAGAAAGAAAGAATGAAAGAAAAAGGAAGGAGGGAAGGAAAGAAAGATTGGAAGAAAGGGAGAAAAAAAGAAAGAACAGAAAGAAAGAAAAAAGAAAGTAAGACAGAAAGAAAGAAAGAAATTTCAACAAGCCAATACAAAAAACGAACGAAGAGAGTGGAATAAGCCTACAAACAATGAAGGATTATAGGCAGAATGTTGCACACAGATTTGATTGCGAAGTTGTATCTGTTCCTGTGGGGCTATGGTCAGGATATCAAAGTGGATCATAGTCAAAGCAATTCCAAGTTCCTTATGCAACGGGAGTTCTCATACCCCCGGGGTCCGGTCACCTGTTGGCCGCGTAATTTATCGCGGGACAGGGCCTGAAACTAATGTGTATGTCATTTTCTGTAATGTATCATTCTATTAATCAGCTTTATTTCATGAGTTTTTCTTTCCTATCCAATTCAAGAAAGCTTTCTCTTTTTGTCATTGAAGTTTGCTGAGGTAGAAGTGAAAAATATTGCTCTAGCGGCAGATTTATCATCGGCGCTTCGTTTTTTTTTTTTTCCATTCACTTCAATGTTCTACGTGGGGCGGATGTACGCGCTTGGTCCGAGGGCATGGTAATCGCCCTCCCGCCCATCTCTTACTATGGTTTTACGTCACAGTGTTATTCTACCGTCTTTGGTCTAGGGTCATTAGTTGTTTTCCTTAGCTGGGCTAGACGTGGTGTTGTGTGACGTTCATCACACACATTCGCCTTGCCTTCAGCTAAAATGATGACGAACGGTATGATCCAGACAAACCCAGACATCTGAGTCGACTTGCTGTTGTAGATAAATGTTTGAAATAATGCACCGCTATCCAAATACAATAGATTAAATTCTTCAAAGTGAAAGATTTCACTGTCTAAATAAAATATTATGAAACAACAACAACAACAACAACAAAAATGAAGGCCGCTGTAATCATCGTAATCCTTCTGTTTGTATAGAGTCAGACTGGAATGCAGAAGTTATATTTTTTGACCAATGAAAGAGGAAGATATTGGCAGACAGTGAAACGTCCTTGGGTTATCGTGGCACTCGCTCTGAATTTTTTTCTGGGAGAAGAAAAAAAAACTAGATTCTGAACAGTTTATATATAGGTCAAATTTTTAAAAAGTACATTATTTAATCAGAATATCTACATTATCAAGATCAGAGCGTATACGTTCCGTTTTATTGCTTTATTGAAAAGACAATTGTTACTGGCTTGATATTGACATTTTTCCCCGATTAGTGACTAGACTCGCTATCATCGATCTACCTAGAATATTGTACTTTAATGGGAGAAAGAAACATTGACAAATCTCTTCAGGTCACATTTTTTCGTTCTTTAGCCGTCTTTCTCGAAACGGACGGATTTTTACTAGGTTTAAAAACCAGTTATTTCGAAATGGATCACCTTTAAATCCAAATCGATGCTCAGTAGTAATCATAATGGCACTTTAGGACATTTAGTCAGGTTTTCGGGAGTCGAACTGCAGCTTTCTGACAACAATGTCAGTGGCACTGAAGACCTTCACATTAGGTTTTCAAGGGTCGAATTTTATTTTTCGAAAGTGGCAGTAACACTCAAGATCTTTAAGCAGGTTTTCAAGGGTTCAATTGTATTTTCCGAAAGTGGCAGTAATACTTAAGGCCTTCAGGTTAGGCTTTCAAGGAACGACTATTTTATATTTCGAAAGTGGCAGTAACACTTTAGATAATTTGGCTCTCAAAAGTTGAAGAGATACCTCAGATCACGCATGGTTGGTCTTGTTGGAACGATCTCTGTGCAAGATCTGGTACAGACATGAATGACTGCTCCTATGATGGCCATACCAACACCAGCTGTCAGCACGCTGATGAGGAACTCCGCATGAACGATATCAACCAGGGTCAGGTCCAGTTGTCCGCCACTGTCTGATAGCTTGTAAGTTATGTAGATGGGCATAGTAACTATACTGATATCGACGTAATCAATGGCCTTGCGGCGTTTTTCTGTCCGGGCAAAACCCATACAGCTCAAGGCGGCTTCTTTCCGTGTGAGTAAACCTGGACAAAGTTTTTTTTAAAAAGAGGATATTACTGATAAATATGAAATTTCATCCAAGTCTTTTAAAATGTCTATCATCGTGATATAACAGTGGGTTACTGTTAAACAAATAAAAATATGTAAAAAATAAGGTTAAACTATGAAAATAAATAATAGCCAATAACGATGTATAAATATACTACGTTAGACAATAATGATCTACAAAAATAGCCTACTTATTCTGGATTTTGATATTTCTTATAGATTTTCATCCACATTATTATAGTGACATTAACAGCAGTCCAAAGCAGACATGGGGGGGGGGGGGGGTATCGACTCATGTGCCCAAACCTGTGGTACTCAGCAGTATGGGTTCAGAGCTATGCTTCTCCTCTCAAATACGACGGTGCTTACAAAAAAATATGAGTCCACACATATATGTGATCCACAAGTATTGATATCACATTCTGCTCATATTATTCTCGTTCTTCCAGCGGTTGCAGAATCATATCGATAGAAGACTCACGACATTTTACTTAAAGGCATTAAGCGCCTGAATCTATTCACGATAGATTTAACACGTTGCAATATTTGAACGAGAAGCAGGCTTTAAAAACAAATGTCTGCGGAAAATTATGTGCCAACAGAAGAAACAAGAGAAATTTCAAAGCAGCCCCACATAGCAAAAAATAATTAAGAAAAGAAGGTGGCATTACATCGGTGATACGACCGTATAGAAGAGAAAATAAGCGCTGAGGAAGGAAGGAGAAAGAGTGGTAGACCGAAAGAGACACTTCAAGGAACTATCGATATCATGAGAGAGGCCAAAGAAGCAGGAATAGAGAACACGAGAAAAGTGGTTGAGACAGCACAGAGATCAGAATGGAAAACGATTATGACAGCCCTATGCGACGTATGACAACGCGGAAGGGATTTAAGAATTAAGCATTTGATCAATTCACGTTCAGGGCATGTTACTGAATAAGGATAAGCAACGGCGAATATTTTCAAACAAATAACGATTCAGTGCCGTAATGTCTATTTCCTATTTCTTTCAAAGTTTGCGAAGTAGGCAAGTGACATTTCATATTGTCAATCTGTTGCGCAGTCGATGCTGAACGCTAAATATCTTGCCTCCTTTTTCTTGTCTGGGCTCCTTCCTGTCTCTTCCCTTCTTCACGGTATTGTTCAATCTGCATCTGATAGAAATTTTGTTCATCTTCATTGTTAAATAAACTCTTGGCACTAACTCATTTTTAGTCAGGTTTTTTGAGAGCCCAAAATGTAAGTTTAAAACATTTCTTTCCACATTTATTCTTCCATAAGTTTTTTTTTTTTTGGGGGGGGGGGGGGGGGGGGGGAGAAAAAACCCCCCCAACGGGTCTGG